>APFE030194711.1:0-28026 GCA_000404065.3 Pinus taeda | reverse complement strand
TGTGAATTTAATGGTAGAGGCATGTTCAGTGGGTAACATTTCTAGGACCCATTCATGGTAGAATTACATGTGACAATTATTCATAAATAGACTACCTGTGTTAATAAAGTTATTACTAAACTCTAACTACCTTCCCCAACTATAGGTGCTTTCAAAGGAAAAAGGAAGCAAGGAGAAGGGAGAAGACCATGCTGTAGAGACAGACGGAAAAGGGAAAAGAATCGCTAAGTTTGGTGATGACCAAATAGCGCAAGCTTTGAGTGCCAGAATCCTGTAGAAGACACTAATTCTGGTGATGACCAGATAGCGCTTGATGTGCATGTGAGTATTCCTTTGACCATGCTTAAGAAGTTGGAAAATGATAACTATAGTGTCTTGATGTTAGTGATTTTCGTAATGTCTCCTTGAAGGCATTATTCTGAAATGGTCACATGGTAGTGATAAGATAATTGTTGCGTCTAACATCAAGTGGTAACTCTAGTGCATGTGTGACACTTAGGGGATCATGCTTCTAATTGCATAAGTAAAGGAATTGCTTCCAGTAAGGGTAGTTTAATTAGTTAGATATGCATGTTGAACCAACGATTGGTCAGAACACCTTGATTATTCTTAATTATATTAATGATGCATGGCCAATGCTGACCATAGTAAACGTAAGATAATATTCCATTAATGACAGTATGGATTAAGACAACAGACTATGGGAAATTGGAAATGTTTAGATCATTAACTCAACTATTGTTGACAATTATACTTGCATATGCTTTTATACATGACGATATTGTATGCATGAAAAAATTTGGAAATTGAATACTTGTTAACTGATGCATATTTATAACTAACGTTGCTGATAGGATTAAGTAGAGGTAGCTTAATGGCAACAAGAAAACTCATCACATAAATCGTTGCAATGTGAATTGCAATCATAAATGAGAAAGAATAAAGTTATATGATATGCATGAATTGTGTTATTTAGAATATGAGTGCATACAACATGTTTGAGAAATATGTTTCCCATCAATCTAGATGTTGTGGACCCATGATGAGAATGGTGTGTATGCATGTATATTTTGTTTATGATAATGTTCATATGGTTCATTACGTAAATTACTTTGGGAAAGAATGATAAAAGAGAAATTTAACATGCCAGACAGTTGCAAATAGTTGTGAAAGGCTAGAATGCCTTGGGTTGATGACAGTTACATGCTCGGAGGGGTTGATGGTACTTGTCTGCCCGGATTGTGAAAGGCTGGAATGCCTTGGGTTGATGACAGTTACCTGCTCGGAGGGGTTGATGGTACTTGTCTGCCCGAGTTTGGGTTGATGGCAGTTACCTGCCCGGAGGGGTTGATGGTACTTGTCTGCCCGGATCTCCTCTCCATAGAATTCTTGAGCTGGTTGGCCAGTGGAATTCCATGTTAGACCTGGTAAGGTCTCTATCCAAGAAATTATCTGGATGTGAAAATGACTCGATTTGGTTGTGGAAACCAGTTTCCATGGGTTGGGAATTCTTTAGCCTATTATGATTCTCATAGCTAAAGGAATTAACTAATCGGCTATATGTTGTGTTAAAATTGGATTTTACATATAGTTGTGTGAAATATGTTATACACATTTAACCAGAAATGAGCTTAGTGCTCAATAAGGCGTTATTGGAAACTTTAATTCCTTTGTTGTATTATTAATCTTGTGAATGTCTTGGTAGGGGCTAAGAAAATTTTTGCTTGATGCAGTAATTGACTGTTTTGATGATTAGAGGGTTAGGCGCTCTTTTGGTACCTTTAGGGGTACTTTGTGGATGTCTTTAGTAAGAATCATTTTAGTATGCTTGTGGAGAAGTGATGAGCTCTTTAAGATACTTGTAAAAGTACTGTGATTTAAAAGTCATCTAACATTGCGCAATAGATTCATAGTTAAAAGTATTTCATTTGACTCGAAATATTATGACTAATGCGATTGAATTTGTTAGTCATACATAACAGGAATTACTTACCATGGAGGGTTGATGGGTTGTCCAACCACTATTAAAATGCTTACGTGAAAGCACTCATGATTTTCAAGAGTAGATGGTAAGTAATGGTAAGTTGACATAGAGAATTGTTTATTATGAATTTGAATACGGGTCAAGTAATGGAAATCAGAACTTGCATACTTTTGCAGTTATGAATGCTTGATCTTTTTTATGTTATAACATTACTATTTTGTTTATTGTCATTTCTTGGAATGAAATATCTGATTTTAAATAGCAAGGATCACTTTGGTGTGGTTTAGATGGTTATCTCATGAGTAAAATCTAAGGCTCCAATGAGAGATGAACACCGAGGACGGTGTTCTTGTTAAGGGGGGGAGTATGTAATATCCCTATTACATTTAACCATGCGTAAAAGTAATTTCAAGTTATGAATTAGTTATTGAACTAATTCTTGTTAGTTGTAAAAACTGAAATCAAGAAATGGTGGATTAGCGCTGAGACCCCAACTATTACGAGATGCCTGGTTACTTATTCGGGGGTGGTCTTCATCATGGACGGCCGAACATGAATTTTCTCAGACTTCTTTGCAGAATGCCAATTTGCATGATCATTTCAGAATTTGAAGGTGAAGAAGCAGCAACATGGTATTTCACACAAGATTGTTCCTCAGAGAATCTTGAACAATGGTTCTCAAGAATTTGCGTGTGGGTTTTAATCGGAGCTGAAAATAAGATTGGAAAGAAAGAAATGAGGCGTTGTATGGTGAGACGAGAACCGAGAAGCATGGTCCATTATTTACACTGTCAAATGCGCGCCATTAGCTCCGGGAGTGCCATTTAAAATTTGCAAATCTGCCTATTGGAGTGAGGCAAAAGTACAGATAAGTAACTTGCAAATTCCGAGTTTATTCACTTGCTTTCTGAAAAGATAAGTATAAATATATTATTTGCATTCTATTTCTTGAAACGAAAAGATGCAATATGAATAATTATTGCACATAAAATCTAAGTAAATGGTTATTATTCAACTAAGATTGGAGTAATTTTTATGAGAGTGCGTTAAAGATATTTGACAAATTCTAGAGAAACATAAGTACACATGTTATTTAGATTCTATTTCTTGAAAAGAAAATAGGGAATATGCACAAGATATTTGAAAATTCTAGAGAAACATAAGTACACATGATATTTAGATTCTATTTCTTGAAAAGAAAATAGGCAATATGCACACAGAATCTAAGTAAATGTGTAGATTTTATTACAAAGATTACATGTGAATCTTCTGTGTTAAAAACTAAGTAGATTTGTCATTTTCTTGGAATAAAATCCGTGCTAAATATAGCCTAAATATCTTCTTGAGAAAAGAAGATGAGGCATATAAACGTCCTGAGGACATAGCGTGAAAAGTGGCCAAGATTTCTTGAATTAAAATATGTATTTCTATTTAATAAAAGTTTTCTTTTGAAAAAGATATATATGCTAATTGCATTATGATTCTAGCTAGTTTCTAAGTTCTATTAAAATAACTATGCATTACATGCATGATAGAGATAGCTAATGATGTGCTTCTAGGCACATAGATATCCTCTTCTAACTTTCTTGAAAAGAGTATGTGTTATATACACATAAATATAGTTCCATTTTAGAAAAGTGTGTATACTTCATGTATGAACAATGATGGCTTTTATGTGAAATCTCTTGAAACAAAAATAGAGTTTCCTACTCTTAAAATATCCAATGAATAGTGTTCATATCATATCAAGAACCCTACTTGTTTCATGAAAATATTATGTGCATTGAAGTAAAAGTAATTGTGTTAAGAAAGACACATGTTGCATGCACGTAAGGGTAGCTATTGTGATTTTGTGTGTACATAGAGAAAGTAGTCATGTTAAATTCATGTATAAACAATGATGGCTTTTATGTGAAATCTCTTGAAACAAAAATAGAGTTTCCTACTCTCAAAAGACATATGAATAGTCTTCATATCATATCAAGAACCCTACTTGTTTCATGAAAATATTATGTGCATTGAAGTAAAAGTAATTGTGTTAAGAAAGACACATGTTGCATGCACGTAAGGGTAGCTATTGTGATTTTGTGTGTACATAGAGAAAGTAGTCATGTTAACCTTCTTGAAAAATATAATCTCTTGAAAGATTGTCTTGTTAGATGAGTTGCATTGACTTCTTGATTTTGATGCATAAAGGGTAAGTTAAGTTTTTGTATCTTGATTTTTATGCATAAAGATGGATATCTTTAATAATTTCTCGAAAGGGAAGCTTGAGAATCCTTCATATAGGAATGTAGTGAAATGAGGTTATAATGACTTCCATTAAGAAAGAATTATGTAATTGTTTACATGAAATGTTGATAGAATTCTAGAAAAAGGGATTATGTGTTGCATACTTTCAAGGAGGGCTCTTATGATGGCTCTTATGATAAGCTATTGTATGCGTAAAGAATAGTCAATGTGTTCTAAAGATATATTCTTTGTATGGCTAGAAGAACTATTGGGCCATATTTCTTTAGGAAAATGATAGGTGATTACTGTTATGCTCACATAACTATTATCTTAGCTTCTTGTTGAATGAGATGTGTATGCACACGAGATTTGTGTTAGCTTTCTTTAGAAAGGATATATATTCGCATGCACGAAAAGACTACAGGTTGTGTGAGAATGCATAGCTAAGGGACTAGTTCTTTTGACAACGTTTATGTAAATTTTCATGCAAGAAGATTATAACTGCTATTTTAGTTAGTCCCTTCGAAGGAAAGCCTTAGTGCTTGTGCCCTTTAAGAATATGTGCAGTGCTAGTTAATATGATTATTTATAAATGTAATCATGATGCCAATGTTGATAATGAGAACATTGACTTGTAAAACTAATGATTAGTTCTCTTAAAGAGAAATATGCTTGAGTGTGAATAAGCATTGTGAAAAGTAGAATAAGAATTTACTTGAAGATATGCACTAGTTAATTAGTATGTTATACTTGCCCATGCAGATGAGGTAGAGTTGCGGGATCATCCATTGCTAGAACAATCATGCCACAAGGAATGTTGCATGTGGCGGTATGTAAGGAAAGGGTTTCATGGAAAATGTATTAGCTTTTAGCTAGTTATGTAATAGCTTAATGATAATTCATTATAATGATTTTTATAACAGTGGTTAAGGGATGGAATCCCTTATAAGCCATTGAGTGAGGGGTGAAATCCCTCACGAGCGTTTAATAATAAAATTAAATGTTTGTTGGTTTTCACCCTACGGGGAAATTGAATGTTTGCTGGTTTTCACCCTACGGGGTTTCCAGGGTATATTGGTGTTCAATGGTGTGATTGCCTTTTGTGTCAGTTTGATGATGATGAATCCTTGATGTTGATGGTTCTTTATTTGATGGCATGATCATATTGTCCAAGTATGAGATCAATTAATATGTTTATGGAAATTATGAAATGGATGCAAGGATTCATGAGACAGTTTGTGTTATTACACTACACAGTGGTGGTTAAAGGTTATGCAATGGTTATGCAACTTACTGTCTTTGATGGCAATTTACTTGATGTATTAATGAATATTATATCTAATGGTCAATGATGAATTGTGGAGTTGTGAACTGGATAATTACTTGTGGTAATTTGTATAAAAAAAAATCTAACTCCCTACTTTTACATGCGAGTTTCCGGGGTACGTTACACACATTAACAATATAAATATTTATGGAAATCTCCAATTACAAGAATTTATATTAAAAGAGATTGAATATATTTATTTATTATTTTATTTTTATAAAAGATAATAAGTGGAATACAGTTAATAAATTCAGGGCCCTAATAATGGGTAAAGTGGATAAAGTGTCCACTCCAAAATTTGGGCAAGCTTAAGTTGAGATTGTTCCTTCGAAATTTTGACAATACATATAAATAACCATAGAAATCTCCACTTACAAAAATAATTATATTAAAAAAGTGTGGGTATATTTATTCGTTAATTTCTTTTTATAACAGTTAATAAGTTAATAAGTGGAATAAAGTTAACAACTGGATATTTAATATTCAAAATTCAATTGTTTTTAACTCAGCTGATTGGGTTATATTAAGTATGAAAATGTTCAGAATTAATCATTTTTATTTTTATTTTTTATTCAATAAAACAAAAATTATATTTTTTAAATTTTTATTAAATTTTTAAAAAGATTTTGTTTAAAAGAAACAATCCAATTTTTTCGAGTCGACACTTTGCACATCAGTTACCATAAATTATGGTATTTAATAAATGGTTAAGTGTTCACCCGAAAAGATAACTATGGAAAATCTCCAATTACAAAAATAATTATATTAAAAGAGATTAAATGTATTTATTTATTATTTTATTTTTATAAGAGTTAATAAGTGGAATATAGTTAATGAAATTTAGGCCCCTAATAATGGATAAAGTGGGTAAAGTGTCCACTCAAAAAGTTGACAAGCTTACCTTGAGATTGTTCCCTTGAAATTTTGACAATACAATATAAATAACCATGGAAATTTCCACTTACAAAAATAATTATATTAAAAGAGATTAAGTATATTTATTTGTTAATTTATTTTTATAATGGTTAATAAATGGAATAAATTTAATAAGTGGATATTAATATTCAAAAATTCAATTGTTTTAATAAACAGTTTTGGTTCAATGTGAAGTTTTAATTTTATTTTTTTTTGTCTTTTAAATTCATGTTTTGGTTTAATTATTTCAATTTTATTATATTTTTAAAAATTAGCGTTAGATTAGAATTGTTTCTTTAAAAGGGGTTCAGTTTGTTTATTTTTATAACAAATTAATGAGTGAACAAATAAATTAATAAGTGGACTAAAGAATTAGTAACTAGAGTTTTAATAAAGTGAATGAATTTAATATTTCAATGGATTTTTTTAGGGTAATTAAGCTTAGAGGTGCTCTAGTTCAGTAGGATAGAAATATTGTAAAATAATGTTTAACATTTTGACTAAGTCAAATTACATAAAAAAATAAAATAAACATAAAAATGACTCATGATATTGAGAAACCATGGTATTGATCCAAATAAACATAAAAATCACTCATGATATTGAGAAACCATGGTATTGATCCATGATAATCACGTGGAATATAGCCTATTTAAAAGGGAAAATTAAATTAGCCTAGATCCATCCTAACTCTGGATCTATGGAACCTCTCGGGGCTTCAAAGTTAACATGGATATAGGCTAATTTAACTAATAAATAAAATGGCCCAAAAATATATCATTGAAGTTCAGAAAAAATATGATTGACCCAAAAATTTTTCCTTGAACTTTGGAAAAAAACATTTTGATTGTTAGTTAGACTCTGTCATTTTTCTGAATTGAGATAAAGTTCCATCCTCATTTATTTGTTTTTTTAATTAAAATTTTTATTTCATTTACTTTACTTTATTTTTCTTTTTTAATTTTTTAACACCCCTCCCTTGCGTACTAAATGATTGTAAACCTAAGCTAAGTTAAAGCTAGGTGTGCTATCCTTGCTTGTGTATTAAATGTTTGTAAACCTATGCTGAGGATAGGTAGGTGATATGTAATATGAAAAGAAAATGTGTTACTAAATAAATTAATAAAATAAAACTCGTGGAGGGTGGAGCACCAAGAGAGAGGAGATGCTTCCCAAATCCCATGAGCAATGGGATAGGGGTGAATCTTTCATGATAAAGCTTCTAGATGTGGTTCTAGATAAGCTTGGATGGATTAGAGATCCATCAGAAGTAAAAGCTTTGCAGGAAATAAAGGCAAGATTTTATGAGGAAAAGCGTCGTGGGAGATAAAGAAGAGCTTTTCTGAAAAAGATCTAGGCAAATGGAAAAATCTATAAAAGAAGGACATTGTTAATAATAACTAAATTAGGAAAGACGATTTTAAATACCCAGCGCATTGATCATTTGAAGACAGTTGATCCTTGGCAAAATCTTCGGCTCAGGGGGGAATTAGAGGTGATTCATGGCTTGGTGGTGGTGCTCCTCCTTCCAAGTGAGGTTTTAGTTGGTGTTAGATGTGTGAAATGGTTGTATGATGATTCTTACCATCCCTATGTTATAGTTCAAGTTTGTTTATGAGAAGAGTTCTTAAGTTTTCTTTGCCATGAAAATGCTTGATGAATAGTATATGATTATGTATTAATATATGTAATGTCGCTTCCCTCTAATCTCATGAGATTCACTTGCATGGTATGTGTTTTGTGTTAATCCTTGAATGTTATGAGATTAAAATCAATTACCTCAAATATAATGATAGTTGAATTTATCTCTATTCTATTATGCAGGTTGCATTCCAGTGTGAATTTAACTGTAGAAGCATGTCGAGTGGGTAACAGTTCTAGGGCCCATACATGGTAGAAACTAGCATGTGACAATTTTTCATAAATGGATTACCTATGTTAATATTTTCTTATGAAATGATTGCATCCATTGTGGTTTGATGTGCATATTAGTATTCCTTTGACCATGCTTAAGGAGTTGGAAAATGGTAACTGTACTTGAAAAATGATTTTGATTCTGAGTCTGAAATCGTGAAGCTAGATATTCATGTTATTTAATCCATGCAATAAGATGCTATAATTCCTTTAACGGAATAGTCCATGACGGTCAAATTATCTATGGTATGTATACAAAATAAGGTTCAATCTTCATTCTTTCTATTGCTTAAGAGTAATCTTATGATGAAAATTAGCATGTTCAGTAGGGCCTGCTCTTTCACCATGTGGGTATTAACTCTTCCTTAATGTGTCATCCCTACAATCAATTCCCTTGTCCGATGATTTATTCCATGCAACTGGTTGTTCAATTTGATGTTTGGAGTGAATTTTGCTCGAGTTTGGAAGCTTGAGAGATGAATTTGGGTCATGAGGTGTTTGGAGGTGTTCGAGTCTAGTGCGATGGTAGCTATCTCAAGTTTCAATCTTAGCTAAGGAACGACATGGGCAAAAATGGTTTTTTGGTTTGGGTTGGGTTTTGTCTACTAGTCTACCCCTAAGATCTTGGAACCCGAACAAGAGGTGTCTGACCTAGTCTCCACATTAGTTCATGTTTGAGGTCATCCCGACATCTTTGGAATCTCCGGGTTCCTCCCTCAGGTGCATGGGGTAAGGTCTCTTTTTCTCTCAAATCATTTGCATTCTTATTTTGTTGCAAGGTTTTTTAATTGTACGTTGGCATACGCTATGTTATGGCCTCAGTGTTCATACCTCCTCCTAGTCTATAATTGTGTGAAGGTGATACCCTGACCTCAGGTAAGTTTAGTAGGAAGTCTGAGAGTCTGTTATGGGTCCAAGTCGCTAAAACTAGTCCTCCTCTCAACTCGGGTTGTATTTTCTATTCTAGTAAATTCCTTGGGTCATTGGTGGGGTATGTCCTGTCTAGCCCTCTCACCTCATTGTACTCTTGCCTTTCTTGTTATATTACACATTGTGTCATGTTGGAGATCAGATGCACAGTAAACTAAAAACAAAATACTCAACAATCCTATCAAGCACATAAAGAGAGAGCAATTAATGTGGTTCACCAAACCAATCTGGGCTACGTCCACACAACATAGGCATCGACAATCTTATTAATCAAACAGGAGATTACATAATTAAATCCTCACAAACTCTCACCCTCATATCCAAACAATCCGAATGGTTGCCTGTTATATAGCAAAGAGAATCTAACTACCTCATAAATCCTCTCAACTCAAATTTAGGATGCATTAACTCCCTCCCAACAAACTGGAGCTAATCTAGGAATTGATTCCTATTGTTGTCATCTACTGAGATTTTGCCTACCTTATTCAAAACAGAAAATCTCAACAATCTCCACCTTGACAACAATTAGCCTGAAGCCCTCTTATTATTATTTTATCTTTTCTACAAGCCAAGAGAAGCCAAACACCAGCGTAGCTTCTCTAACAAATCTAGTTTCGTGAACATGTCTGCACAATTCTCCTTTGTATGTACCTTTTCAAGAGAGACTCCCCTTTCAATGATAATGTGTCTTACAAAATGGTACTTGATCGGTATATGCTTTGATTTACTATGATAGGCCGGATTCTTAGCCAAATGTATTGCACTTTGACTGTCACAAAATAACTTGATGCTGTCATGCAACCTACCAAATTCACCAAAAAAACCTTTCAACCAAATCGCTTCTTTGCAAGCATGAGAAGCAGCAATATATTCTTCTTCAGTAGTGGATAAAGCAACAATGTTCTGTAGCTTTGACATCCAGCTGATAGCTCCACCTGCAAGAGTAAAGACATACCCTGAAGTTGACCTTCTCTTATCCAAATCACATGCAAAATCGGAATCAACATATCCACAAACAAATTCACTACTCTTCTTGTAAGTATTACAATAACTACTTGTGCCTCTCAAGTACCGAAGCACCCGTTTCACTACTGAGTAGTGTTCTTTACCCGGATTTGCCATGTACCTGCTGACAACCCCAACTACATGTGAAATATCTGGTCGAGTACAAACCATCGCATACATTAAACATCCTACTACATTGGCATGTGGAATTCGAGACATATAATCCTTTTCTTCATCTGTATTAGGACATAAACTTGAAGAAAGTTTAAAATGGGAAGCTAAAGGGACTCACACAGGCTTCACATTATTCATACCAAATCTCAAAAGTATTTTCTCAATATACTTCTGTTGTGATAGCGATAACTTACCATTGCTCTTGTCTCTGAAAATCTCCATGCCCAAAATCTGTCTTGCTGCTCCTAGATCTTTCATATCAAATGTCCTTGCCATCTGAGCCTTCAAGCTGTTGATTTCTTCTATGCTTTTGCTTGCTAAAAGCATATCGTCAACATACAATACTAAGATAATGAATATGCCATTTTTCAATTGTTTAAAATAAACACAATGATCATATTCACTTCTAACATATTTCTGACTCAACATGAAAGAATCAAACTTCTTATACCACTGCCGAGGCGACTGCTTCAGGCCATATAATGACTTCTTGAGCCTGCAGACGAATTTCTCATTGTGATGCTGAACAAACCATTCCGGTTGTTCCATATATATTTCCTCATCTAAGTCTCCATGTAGAAATGCAGTCTTAACATCTAATTGCTGCAACTCTAAATCAAGCAAAGCCACTAATGCTAACACAATTCTAATTGAAACAATTTTAAGCACTGGTGAAAAAATCTCATGAAAGTCAATACCGGCTTTCTAAGAAAACCCTTTTGCAACCAGCTTCACTTTATACCTATCTTCCGTATCATTCACACCCCGTTTCAGCTTGAAAACCCATTTACACCCCACAGCTTTCCTCTCTTTCAGAAGCTCAACCAGATCCCATGTGCCGTTCTTACCCAAGGCCATCATTTCGTCCTTCATGGCTGCTTTCCACTTGTCACTATTCGAACCTTCTATTGCTTCCTGATAGCACAGGGGTTCATCGTCATTAGTAGTAAATGTAACTGAAGTAACATAATCATCATACCTTCTCGGTGGCTGTTTGATTCTTGTCAACCCCCTTAAGGATGTTTCTGGTGCTTCCTCAATTGACTGACTACCATCTATAGGAACTTCTTGATGATCAGTATTTGAGACCTATTCATGATCTAAACCTGAACCCTGTTCGTGTTCTGATTCTGAAACCTGTTCATGACTAGTATCTGAAATATAGTCATCATGACTATCATTAGAAATGCTATCAAACTGAATGTGTTAAAAGTCAGATACATCTTCCTGTTTCAATCTAATATCTACATCTAACTGTACAAGAGAGGATTCATTAAACTTTACATCTTTGTTGATGATGATTTTTGCGCGTAGTAGGATCCCACAATCTATATCCCTTTGTTCCAACACCATGCCCAACAAAGATATACCTTTTAGACTTTGGATCTAATTTAGTTCACTGATGTTTAGGCACTAGAGCATATGCATCACAACCAAACACTCTGAGTTTAGAATAGTCACAAGGGTGTCCTTTCCATACCTCTTGCAGAATCTTGTAGTCTATCGCCGTCGATGGAGATCGGTTTATCACATAACAAGTTGTTGCCACCGCTTCCATCCACAACTCCTTTTGCAACCCGGCGTTACTCAGCATACTCCTTGCTCTCTCTAGAAGAGTCCTGTTCATGCGTTCAGCAACTCCATTTTGCTGAGGAGTATAAACCATGGTCTTATGTCTCTTGATCCATACATCCTTGCAATAGCTGTCAAACTCCTTGGAAGTAAACTCACCACCATTATCAGTTCTTAAACATTTTATTGTTCTACTAGTGTTGTTTTCTACCGATGCTCTAAACTGCTTGAAAACTGAAAAAACATCAGACTTTCTTTTCAACATGTAGACCCACACCTTCCTAGAAAAGTCATCAATAAATGATACAAAATAAGACGAACCATCATATGAGGTTGTAGGGGCTGGTCCCCAAACATCTGAATGGATATAATCAAGTATGCCTTTACTAGTATGTTTGCCTGTTTTAAAATTTTGTTTACTTTGTTTTCCAAACAGACAATCTTACAGAAATCTAACTTTCCAGACTTTAGATTTGGAAGTAACTTTCAATCAGCCAAAATTTTCAACCCTCTTTCACTCATATGCCCCAATCTTTGATGCCATAAGTGAATGGAACTACTTCATGTTCAGACACCGTAGACACAAAATCTGACCCTGTACTTCCTTCTAACTGAAATAGATTTCCTACCTTCTTAGCTTTCATAACTAGTAAGATGCCTTTGTAAATTTTCATTACTCCACCTTGAATTATAGTTTTATATCCATTTGAATCAAGTGCTCCTAATGAAATCAAATTTTTCTTTAAATCTGGTACATGCCTCACATCAGTTAATATTCTAGTTGTTCCATCAAAAATTTGCAGTTGTATGCTCCCAATCCCCAGAATATTACATGTTACATCATTACCCATGTACACAACTCCATCATTAATTGATTTATATGTCTTAAACCATTCTTTATGGATACACATGTGGTTTGATGCACCGGAATTTAACAACCAATGTTGACCATGATTTGACACATTAACTGATAATACTTCATCACTCATACCTGAACCAAATGTTGAAGCTGTATCTGTCGTATTCGCCTCCTCCTTCTTTGTCAAAGAATCTGCTTTAGAAGTTTGCTGCTGTCGCTTCCAGCAGTCCTTCTTTAAATGCCTTGATTTTCCACAAAACCAACACTTTAGCTTACTCTTCTTCCCTTTTGAATTTGAACATGAGTCGCTCGGCTTCCTGGGGCGTCTTTCTTTCGAACGATCTCTAACCATCATAGCTTCTGATGTAGAGGTTTTAGAATGCGACCTCCTCCTTGTTTCTTCCGATAATAAGGATGCAACTACATCATCAAACTCAATAGTTTCTGATGAACTAAGACTTATAGAAGTAACAAAATGATCCCATGACTCGGGCAACGAGCACAATAAAGTAATAGCTTTATCCTTGGATGGAATTTTTACTTCTATACTTTGTAATTGCACAAGAAGAGTATTAAAAGCATTTAAATGATCAGCAATCGATGTACTTTCCTTCATTCACAAGTGTACAACTGTCACTTCAGGACAATCCTATTGGTTAAAGATTTGGTCATGTACAGTTTCTCCAGTTTCATCCACAAACTAGAAGCTATTGTCTCTGACACAATATTAAACAGGACATCATTAGCTAGACACAGTCGAATAGCACTTATCGCTCTTTCATCCATCTCGGCCCACTCATTATATGTGATGTTGTAAGGCTATTTGGATTTGCCCAACAACACCTTTGCCACGCCATGTTGGACAAGCAAATCATGCATCTTCACCTTCCAGATCTCGAAATTATTTTTTCCATTAAACTTCTCAATTTCAAACCGAGCACTTTGAGTTTTCGCCATCTTGTATCAACCAAAAAAGCACAATAATATCCAAAAAACCAACTTTAAATAAATGAAGTTTGTGTTTAAAAAATGCCTTTGCCTTTAAAAACAAACAAACATCTGCCCTTTGTATTCCACATACAAATTTATGCCATATGCACTTATATCCTTGCTTTTTAATTTTTGTTTTTTTTTTGGTTTTGTTGTTGTGCAACTTATAGTACATTGGGCAAAAAATTAATCTCAAAAAACAAACAATTCCTCCACGCAGCAATAACTTTAAATACCAACACGCATTGCATACTTTTTCTCTCTGCTCTCACTTTACTTTCAATATTTTTGTCTCTCTTTGTAAATCAAAATGCAATGGAGTAATGCAAATACAATATAATAATGTCTTCTCCATCATCTTACAACAAAGAAAATCAAATGCTCAGATTTTGAATATCTTTATCACACCCTTTTGTGTGGTATTGCAAATAAGGCCAAAATGCAAATACAATATAATAAATAATGTCGTCTCCATCACCTTACGACAAATCAAACGGCGAATCAAACAGCTTCGTAAAAAATCCATTCAAAGAATACTTTACGACTTACAAGTCGATTCTTCCCGAACAGTCTCCATCCATCAACTTGAGATAATTCAAACAGGGTCTACCACATACGTTAAATATATTACTAACAACTCCAGATATTGGTAATATTTGGACAGAGAGAAGCGAGTCTCACGTGGTGAGATCTATCTTGCCGACAGAGCAGCAATCGATCAATACATAGCACGCAGCAATTACCGTGAATGTATCACCTCCAGGCAGCAATTGATCAATACACTGCAACCTCCAAACGCGCTGGCGATTCACCTCAACACATGCAACAATCTCCAGCACTGGTCATACGCACCAGCAACCTTCACGCGGAGCAGTCGATTCACCTCAACACACACAACAATCTCCAGCACTGGTCATACGCACTAGCAACCTTCATGCGCAAACTCTAGGACGTCCCGCACAACAATTACCAGCACCAACACTCCAACATTGCTCTGATACCAATTGTTGGAGATCAAATTCACAGTTAATTAAAACAAATACTCAGCATAATAAATCAAGCACATAAGACAGAGAGGTTTAACGTGGTTCACCCAACTAATCTGGGCTACGTCCACCAAACATAGGCATCGACACTTCTTTATTAATCAAACAGGAGATTACATAAATCAAATCCTCACAAACTCTCACACCAAAACAATCCGTATGGACATCTGATTTATAGCAAAGAGAATCTAACTGCCTCATAAATCCTCTCACATCAAATTTAGGATGCATTAACTCCCTCCCAACAAACTGGAGCTAATCTAGGAACAAATTTTCTATTGTTGTCACCTACTGATATTTTTGCCTATTTTATTCAAAACAGAAAATCTCAACAAAAGGAAGATTTCAAGCTTTCATTGTGTGGTTCTCCGCACTCCACGCGAAAGGATTTTGTAGATATTTTCTCAAAACACGTGCATGAGTTCGAAGCGTTGTTTGAATGTGAAATAGTTGAAATCTAACATACAATGCTGCACAAACACTTCATAACCACTATACAATATCAATTTTTATTTGTCAAAATTTAATATCGCATATTATACTCATAAAAACTGTTGGAAGTATTTAGTACTAAAGCATGTGAGAAAGGACAAGTGTGTTATATGAAAAAATCTATTGAGATGGTAATATTTACAAAAATTCAAAAACTTGGAAATCACACTTGGAATCAAATACTTAATTAATGCTTAGAAGTCATATCAATATCTATTTAACAAATTGATACAAAATTATGTTATCTTTGCAAAAAGATTTCTTGCAAATAATGAATATCTTTGTATAATTCACCTAGACGATATTACTAGCAATATTTTAATTGTAAATAATTCATATCTCTGTATTTATGAATATCTCTTTGTTTACCGTTATGTTTTTCAAATTAGGCACATGTGCAGAAATGCAGAGGAAGCCCATTATGTGGAGGAAGATTTCATTGTGAAAATATCCACACTTCACACTAAAGGATTTCATTGCTAATATTTTAGTATTAAATAATCCATACTTATTGCTCACAATAACACTGAGGTAGACACTGGACCCATATGATATTATTGGTAATATTTTATTTATAAATAATTCGTATTATCCGATTCCCTTTTGCTGGAAGAGACCTTTAGAGATCTGATTCTTTTATAGATATCAGTGGTCAATTGAGTAAAGGTTGTGCGGAGCGTGGAAAAATTATGTACAATGAAAATAAAAATTGTTCTAAAAGTAGCACAAAGAAACATAGTAATATTAATTGGAGATTTTTTTCAGTTGCTCCTACATCCTAAGCCTATGCAGAGAACCTACAGTTGCATCAATACTTGCATCAATGAGAAACATATTTGTTTATGGTTATCTTTTTGAAATTAAGAACATGTGCCGAAATGGGAAGAAAGTCCATTGTGTAGAGCAAGGTTTCAAGCTTTCATTGTGACTAATCCATACTTGTTGTTCACAATAATACCGAGGTAAGCATTGGACCCATACAATATTGTTCATAATATTTTAGTTATAAATAATGCATATTCTCTATATTCCCTTTTGTTGGAAGATCCCTTCAGAGATCTCAGTATTTTATAGATATCAACATCCAATTTAGTAAAGGTTGTACAAAGTGCACACAAAATTTTGTATAATGGAAATAAAAATTATTCTGAAAGTATCATAAAGAAACATAATAACATTATTTGGATATCTATTCAGTTCCACCGCCTCTTGGGCCTATGCAAAAGACTCGCAACTGCACCAATTATCACATCATTAAGCTGAAGCTTTGTTCATGGTTATCTTTCTAAAATTAGGCACATGTGCACAAGTGTGGAGAAAATCCATTTTGTCGAGGAAGCCTTGAAGTTTTCATTGTATGGATCTCCACACTTTGTACTAGAGACTTTTCTTGCTAATATTTTAGTATTAAATAATACATATTTGTTGTTCGCAATAACACCATTGCAAGCGGTGGACTCATACGATATTATAGGTAATAATTTGATTGTAAATATTTCTTTTATTTCTAATATTTTAGTATTAAATAATCCATATTTGTTGTTCACAATATTTAAATTATAAACAATGCATATTTTCATATTTCCAAATATCACTAGTCTGAGTAAACGTTGTGTAGAGCGTGGGAAAAATTCTATACAATGAAAATCCAATTGTTCTGGAAGTTTTAGATTGTTCTCCCTCCACATATCTGAATAAGGAAATATAACAATATTAATTAGAGATTTTTACAACCCCCCTTCCCTGTCCCTGCTCGAAACTATGGAAAGAACCTACAATCACATCAATTCTCATATCATTGAGCATAATCTTCTTTTATGGTTATGTTTTTGAAATCAGGGACATATGTGGAAATGCAGAGGAAGCCCATTGTGCAGAGGAAGCTTTTAATCTTTCATTGTGTGGATATTTGTACTACACACTAATAGCTTTTGTAGATTTTTTCTTGCAACACGTGTGTTGGTGCAGTAATTTGTTTGAGTGCAGAGATTTAGTATAAAAAAGTTCAAATGTAACATACGATGCGACACAATCACTTCATAACTAGTGTACAATATCAATTTTCATTTATCAAATTTAAAATTTCATATTGTATTCATTGTTTGTGTAGTCTAACATTAGTATTTAACATATTTTATTACGTAATTATTGTAATGATAACAAAGAAAAGACAAACTGTTGGAATCATTTAGTATTATAACATGTGAGAAAGGACAAGTGTGTTATATTCAAAATCTTTGTCGAGAGGGTGATGTTTACAAAGATGCGAAAACTTGGAAACCACATTGAGCATTGAATAATTAATTAATACTTAGCAGACATATTAATAGCTATTTAACATATAGATACACAATTATGTTATCCCTGAAATGCTTAATAAAATCTACTTTGATGCATTGTGTAATGATTACTCGTTTCAAACATATCAATAAAATCATATCTATCAATATTATAGAATATTTGCTTCAATATTTATTTGGTGAATTGAACAATACAAAATGATTTTAAAAGAGAGGCTTTGGTTAGGGTGTTGTTTGTGATCAATAGTTTGTAACTATGTGTGACCAGTCATAAAGGTTAGTTGTAAACTAAGGATATGTGGGGGAAGTACAATTTACGTATTAGAAATTAGGTTGGAGGCCAAGTTGTATTTATGTGAATGAATCTGATTATGTTTATTTGATGGCATACTGAATTTATTTCGAAGGCTATTTCTTGACTAAATAGTTTGAGACTTATTTCTATTATGTTGTTCCTATGTGAAAGTGCAACATGGAAATGGATGGTGCTATTCAGTCATAATTTTCTAGTGATGTTAAGAGCAAGATGGTTTTTGACAATGTAATGATCCTAAAAGTTTTTTGGATCCTGAAAGTTTTGTTAGGCTGTTAAAGTGCAAAGTTTACAATCAAAGATTTTATTGTGCAAGAAAGCTTATAATAGCTTTTGAATGCTAGTTTTTAGCTTAACGCAAAATGAAGAAAATCATATAAAGTTATAAAGTGTTACCTAATTTACTTATTTCAATGAACAAAGTTCATTTAATATTTAGATAATGTGACAAAGGGAATAAGACATCCAAGTCACGAATTGAAATCTAAGGTCTAAAATCACTTCATCTTCTGCAAAGTAAAAGATAGTTGGTAGGAAGAAAAATATACCTAGTAAATGTGTTGAATATGCATTGGTTCAACGAATAATCGCAAAAGAATTATTTATTTATTAGCATACGAGCTTTAGTTAATTAAAATAGAATGTGGTTTAAGATATCAATAAAATATTATCTCGATATCGATATATAAAGCATGTAAAATGGTTCAATCATGAAACATAATCGTATCAATTGGATTATGTCAAATTGGAATTTAAGTAAAATTTATATGATTTAAAGTAATAGATTTCACAATAGTGTTTTCTGATTAAAGATCAGACAAATCACTACAAGCCAATTGATGCCTTTCACTATTAATGGATATGATTAAAATCAATATTAGTTAAATGTCATTTTAGAACTTAGATGCCAATTCGGGATTTAGATGACTTATCACCTCTAATGCATTATATGTAGGTCTGTTTCCCGTTAAAGCAATTTGTCAATGTTCATTTTCTTCTAGAATCATTAGTAAGTTATAGGCAACTGACTGTTAAGTGTTTTAAGGTTTTGCTTGATAACTTGTCTATTATTTTTTGAATTTGTTAGTAACAACGAACAATGGCAAGAGCAAACGGGAAGAGGTACATGTGGAAAGACAAAATATCTTAATGCACAACCAAGATATCTAAATGCTTAGTAAAGATATTTTATTTCTAGTGGATAAAATATTGGAACTTCAACAAATGCATAAGTGACTCAAAGATGGAAGAGATGCCATAAGATGTTGTCATAAGAGCTCTTGAAAGCATGAATAAAATAATCAGATCTCCATTTTGGCAGCATAGTCACTAGAATCATTAATGTCCATAAACAATGGTAAATTAGTGAATAAATAGCTCAACAAATTCTTTATATAAATGTAAAAGTATTTCATTTAAAGTTATAAATGTTTTTATGTTTATAATTTTTATTATAAAAAAAATATGGTAATAAGGAATACTTAGAACCAATGATGATCGTGATTCTTTCAGTGAAAAAATAGATAAATTCAATTATTTGTAACCAATTTTAATAAATACATAAATTCAATTATTTGTAACCAATTTTAATAAAACTTGCTTAAATTGCACTAAAATGTGAAAAGGTGAATGATCTGTGGACTAATACAATGGTTACGAAACCATACAGGAACAAAAATATAGTTAAAGGCCTACATATAAAACAACTATCACAATTTATATACGATATAATAAGCACCGAAATCAAGAGAGGGTACTTACGATTAATTATCTCCTGCGTAAAACTTCTATCCTCTATATGTAGAATACAATGGCATATCGAAGAAGCAAGTTAATAACAACTAGAAGGAACTAATATGCACCGAAAGTGAGCGGCAAAGCACAAAAATATACAACCAAAACTCCACAATAATTATTTCAAGGAAATAAGTTCCAAACCCATCTTAAAATGGAGAAAAAAAGAAATAATCTATCATTTTTATAGAGAAAGGGTTTAGATCATAATACAATGTAGAAATTATAAATACTCTCCTTGTTATTCAATTTAAAATACCTACAATATTGCATGCAATAAATTTATCAGTCTGTCCAACAGTAATAAGCAAACCGTACATTCTAGTTCTAGTGGCATAATTCATCCACATATCTTCAGTATCAAAAGAAATACAAAATGATAGAAGAGAAACCCTAGCCAAGTAAAAAACAAGGGCAAAATGTTAAAATGCAACTTGAAAGTAATGAATTTTTGAATTGATTGTGGATGGTTGCAACAAAAATTCTCACCTACTTGAATTTATTATGGATGGATGAAACCGGAAGTATCACCTGCAATAGATAGGGACAAATAAAAACATAAAAAATTAGGGTGAAGACTTGCGGGTTTCAATTAAACAAAAGTCATACATATGAGCAGTAAAGAGAGGAGGAATTACCTAGAGTGTGCCTTTATCATTGGTAGCCACCAAAGGCGTTCCTGGAAAAAAACCCAGTAATTAAATTATCTTAGGAAACAAAATTAAAACCAAGTATATTTCCAAACTAAAAATAAATTGAGTCCTACCACTGTTGAGCAGTCTCTGAACAATTTTTCGTGTGACCCATTAAGATCTCTCATAGTCATGGTAAACTTTTTTCTTTGGGAAACACAAATTAGGGTTGTGAATACCATCAGTAAACCCTGATATTGAGCCCTGAAAGCTACAACAAAATAGAGAAACTTAGTCTAGCAACTAGTAATCAAAGAAACACAGGAAAATGGTGTGTATAGACCCACCTAAAAAAAACTTTGGCATATGAATTTCACCAATTACCTGACTGAGTGAGCAACAAAGTGTAGGGTAGAACATTCGAGGGTTAAGAGAATAAGCTTTCCGTCAAGTGCTTGTAGAGCTAAAATTGGCTATGGGAAATAGTGCAAATAAGCAATGTGCGATGTAGGGCCTGGAGGGTGGTGACTCTCTCTAACCACCCCTTCTCCAAAACCCACAATGGATTAAATCCTAACAAATGAGGACCACTGATCTAAACCCTCACATCAATCAAGACAAGAAACTCATGAAATGACTTCCAGTTGGGAAGAATTTGAGATCATTCGAAGTTCCAATCTTAATTATAACTTAGGTACGTTAGCGTCGAACCTTAACTATGTAATTAGAACTTGGTACCTAGGAGTCATATCTATCATTTTTAATTTTACAAATGTAATCATCACAAAATAAAAGGTAATCATAAAGAAATAAATAAATATAATAATGACCAATCAAATTTAAAAATAAATAAATTAAAACATTATTAAACAAGTGTGATATGTA
Source organism: Pinus taeda (assembly GCA_000404065.3). Lineage (NCBI taxonomy): Eukaryota > Viridiplantae > Streptophyta > Pinopsida > Pinales > Pinaceae > Pinus > Pinus taeda. The sequence continues at coordinate 6,662 of APFE030194711.1, read as the reverse complement.
GTGTTGCTTCTTATTACCTGTCTCTTATGCAATAAGCAATTGAAAACATAAGTTATTGTTAATTGTTAAAACTTGTGATTTGCAAAGTTCCATTTTGTAGGTGACATTATAATGGTTTAGATCTTCTTCAACTTTTGAATTTAGGTTTCTAATATTAAAATAAATTTTCAAAATATTAAAACAAATAGAATTGTTAAAGTTTTTAAGTAGGGAGATTTTTATAGTTGAAATCACAAAACTATGATTCAAAAGTGTTTAGTTAAAACAATGAAATTTCTATTTTGCATTAAAATAATTTATAAAAAAAATTTCCACAACAAATGACATCAATTTTCTTTTGTTTGCTCTCTATATTCTTAAACAACTAATGCATCTACAAATGCTTATAAGTATTTATCTTGCATTATTTGGCAACTTGATATTTCAAGGCCTTGTATGACTCCTATGCAAGTTACCCATAAAATCAAGCTAGCTATTAAAGGATTAAAGGAACACATAATTAATTATAAAAATACATGTAGACTTAGGGGCATACCAAAGAGCTATAAAGATTTATAATGGAGGGGACAATATTTTTTATCAATAGGTTATATTATTTTGAAATATGTTGTTAGTAAAGGAATAGTTAATTTTTGGGATTTTTTTTTTTTTTTTTAAAAAATAAATATTTATAAATTGTGATGTCCCCTATGAATGTGAATTTTTTTTACTGCAAGTAAAACAAATAGGAACAGATTTAAGTTTATGTAATTAGAAATTCTGTTTTAATTGATTAAAAAGAAATTTAGTGCTGGAAATATGGTAAGGAAAGAAAATGTTATAATTTCATGAGAAGATATTTGTTAGGAGGGCGATGGAAATTAGTTCTCAAGAAATAGTTAGGTTGGGAAGTTACCAACCCCTAGATGGATGAAACTAGATCCGGGGTCTTCAATCTTGTCCAATCTTCGCCCCTAACTACTCCTATGAAAAATCCATCCCTAAAATATCAAGAAGATGGGAGGCGGGGGCATTTGCGATCAAGGAAAAGGAAGAGTAAGAAAATGATAATTTTGTGCTGTAGAGATAGACAGACAAATAATGGATGAGTCTGGTTAGGACCAGATATCTGGTATTGTTCAAGATTGAGTTTTTATTGAATAAATTACCCCGGTTCAGGTAGCTTGGGGGGAGACTGAAAGCGCTAGAGTGCAAGTCTCAAAGTTGCGAGGATAATCGAGTTAAAAGGTTATAAGCAGTTCAACAAGCCAAATAAGTTTACATTTTGAATATTTCACTTAATTATTATCAGTAGTATTATGATAATAATATTAGAATCAGAATGCTAAATTTCAAATATAGTCACATCTACGAATAGTAATTAAAGATGTTGTTATCACCTGCATGAATGTACTGAAAACCTTTAAGTCCAAAAGTTTGCAATATAAGTTTGAATTTGAAAAACTTAAGAGACAACACTATATTCCTTATCTAGAAGAATTCTTCAATAACAACATAAATAATAATGGCACGATACAAGTAGGAATGGAAAACTTGACAGAGAATCTAAGTACAATTTCAAGTAGTGATTAAATCTTTAAATTAAAGGAAAAATAATAAATAGAATACCACCTATGTTTCTTTAATACCAGAGAACCTTTCACAATATTAAGACCAATGCATAACCCTACTCTAATTAGGCGGAATCCCCAAATCTAGGCACTGATAAATGAACCCGAATCTAGTGCTTCAGTAGGGCCATATGCAAACAATTGGAAATTGTAAGTAATATAGCCACAAGGGTTGTCGTTAACTATGAGAGGGAAATATAAAAACATGAAAACCTTTAGCAAAAATAAATAGCCTGTGAGATCGAATACAACAATTTTAGAATGCGAAGAAATAGAGTGATATAATCTCAGAGCGCGAAAGAATTACTCGAAGCTTTTGTTTCAATACAGATGATAAGTAAATGAATGAGTCCGCGAGACTTGCATAAATAGTAACAATAAATTTATATTAACCAAAGATAGAAACCATCCTTTAGGATTTACAGTTCAGGAGGAAAAATTACCGAGAAGTATGTAACCAAAACTTAGGTCGAGCTGACTTAAACATGCAAACCAATTTGATTACAATGGTCACCCTTAAATTAAGAAAAGTTCCAATACTTCGAAAAGAGCAGAGACTTCATGACCAGCTCCCCATAAAAATGAATACATTACCTTGAGGGTTAGAGACTCAGGGTCTCATTAAACAAAGAAACGAATAAACAAGCTTAGCCTAGCTAAAACCCAGAAGTTCAAAGCTAGAACAATACCACCGCTCTGCTAACTTAAACATGCAACACAAAATTCATAAGACTAAGGACAAGCCCTTCTATCCTTGCAGATATAACAGTACCAAGCTCATACCCGTTGAAGACCGAAAGGAGTTTTTGGAGTTGCGACAGCTGGAGCTAGGGACAAGCTCTTCTATCCTTGCAAGATATAACAATACCAAGCTCATACCCGTTGAAGACCGAAAGGAGTTTTTGGAGTTGCGACAGCTGGAGCTAGGCCACCCAAAACTGCACCTACAAACCCTATCAATGAGGTTAGTTAGAAACACTGGCGATTGAATAAAAAATACCACAACACAATTTAATGATGCCCCTTAGGGTCAAATTTACTTACCGAGGCTGTCGCAAAACACCTCCAACACCCCTGTAGCTGCGTCCAAAGCCATACCAACACACTGTGGTGAGTAAGGAAAAACGATCAAAGTGCGGAAGGCCTTCTAAAGCAGCGGTGCAGATAAAATTGTAGAGGTTAGGTTCAGAGTTTTACCACAGAGAAACCCTCTGTGCGAGAACAGGAGCCAAAGCCCTCCAACGAAAACAAAAGAACAATAAAGACCATTCCTGAGCTCGATCAAGCATAATATCACCAGCAGAAGCCTCCACCGTCTAATTCATTGCAGCAAGGAGAGCCCTTGATGGGGTACAAACCATGAAGCAACAAGGGACAACTATCCTCCATGGAGAAGCATCCAAAGATGGTCGTCCCCTCGTCCTGGCAAGTGGCCTTCATATATTAAAGTCCACCATAAAGTTGTACCATCCCACAATAGGTCATGCCTAAAATCATTAATGACAGTACTTCGTTTCATGCTATGAGGGTTTATGTATGGTTGGGATAGTCAACTATGCAGTTGACAAATCCATTAATAAAATGTAAACCTTGAAATCATGAGTCCATTCACTAATTATTCAATGGTTGTAAAAAAATTCCGCCACTGTCATGTCAACCCATTTAAATGGTAATGACGGTTAATAAAGTTCTCATTATAGTTCATCAATATTGTTTATGATAAGTCAATTACATTTAGCAGATATAGTGTATGTTTTTTTTTTTCTATGTTAAGACTAACCTAAGTACCCACGGGGGATTTGAACCAGTGACCTATCGCAAGGAGTGCCTTAACAACGCACCCATTCACCGTCAATCCAAAGCCCCGTGGGCCAGATATAGTGTATGTTAAGTATTGTAATCATTTTCAATTTATTTTTTTTACATGGATACATTACATATGGTATCAGAGCGCTTAGGTTGTAAAATTGATACCTCTGGGTAAGAAATAACAAGTTTTGTCATATGCATATAGGAAGCAGGAACAATCAGAATGAGAAGGACAGGGAACCTACCATCCAGATCTATAATAGGAATAGGAGCCCCGCCATTTCAGGAGGGAAATCCTGAAGTATGGGTACAATTGGGCGAGGAACCCCGCGACACCAGTACAAACATTAGAGTGACAGTACAAGAGTTAAAGGATGAAATGGCCAATTTACAAGCAGATAATAAAAGATTGATGTTGGAGCAAGAAAAGATTATAAAAAGTTTATTTGATAGACAAAATAATCGGCCACTAGTTCCCAGCCCTGAACATAAAAATATATTAGGGGAACAAGAATTCCAGACAAAAGATGGGGAAACCGAGGGTGGTGAGGAAAATTGTGAAGAAGAGTTTGATAATGTGTCCAACCATTGAACCTAGAAAAAGCAGAAAGTGGAACTTTAGGGGGAGTTTTGAAAGATAAAGCCCCCACATTTCGATGGAGAGCAGGAAGAAGCAGCAGAAGCATGACTCATAAATATGAACAAATTCTTCCAGCTATATGAATATGACCATAACTTTAAGGCTTGTTTGGCCATTTTCCAACTACAAGGAAAGGCCACACTATGGTGGAAGGAAGTGAAGACTGTTCTGGGAATGGATGAAGAAAGTATAACCTGGGAAAAATTCCAAATATATTTTAAATAAGAGTACTTAACAAAAAGATTTTATGATGAAAAATCTAAATATTTTCATGATCTCCTACTAGGACAATTGACCATGGATGAATTTATAACAAATTTCACCTCGTTACTTTGTTATATGCCCTACGTACGTAAAAAAAAAGCAAAGGTGTAGCGATTCATCAACAACTTACCTATATTTATGAAAGAACGACTAGAATTTGACAACCCAAAGACCATGGACGAAGTGATCTGCAAAGTAGGGATTTGCTATTAGCAGAACATACCAAAAGGGGACATGAACAAGAAATGGAATGACAAAAAGATAAACAAATTTGTTCTCGGTCATAAAGGAAGTAAAGGCTCAGGTATCAAGGGAATTTACAAGGGACAAACTAACAAAAATTTCAGTAAAAATCTACCTAGATTTAAGTTACCAGGCGAAGCAAAAGCTAATGAGAAATTGGGTAGAATTGAAGCTAAGTTGGCTACAAGGCCCCCTGTACAATGCTAGGGATGCGAAGGGCTGTGCTATGTCAAAAACTACCCACAATGCACTAGAATTGACCAAATATCTCAGCTACAAGAAGCCTCTACAGTAGGGGAGATAACAAGGAGTTTGACCAAAATTAACATAGCCCTGGAAGACCACCAAGTAGAATTTTAGCCGACAATGGTCGAATTTGAAGGTAAAATTTTTAACCAAACTATAGCTATTTTGATTGACCTTGGGGCGACTTTAAGTTACATTAGCCGCAAGATTGTGGAACAATGTAAGTTACAAGTGGTAAAGTTTAAAAATCCAAGGTTAGTGTAGTTAGCCACGAAAGCCAAAATAAGAGTTTTGGCCAAGGTCAATAATTTCCCTCTACAGCTAGTTGGCCAGTCGATCCAGGCAGATTTGAATATACTACCATTAGGATCATATGATATCTTTATTGGTATGGACTGGCTAGAAAAGCACTGGTCCGTTATTAACTGCAAAACTAAAACCATTAATTTCCAAGATGATAAGGGGGAAAGACAAGAAATGCAGGGCATTCAGAAGCCTCTGCAAATAAGACCTATAACATCTTCCCAACTAGCAAAATGCATCAGGAAAGGCTGTCAGATTTTTTCCATTCAAGTAGGTTAGGCTGAACCTAAGGATAAATTTTCTATTTTAGAAGATATATCGGTAATACAAAACTTTCCTGATGTTTTCCCTGAGGAAATTCCAGGTTTACCCCCAAAAAGGGACATAGATTTTACCATTGTGCTAATTCTGGGTGCTGCCCTAGTCTCCCAAGCCCCTTACCATATGAGTATTCTTGAATTTATAGAATTGAAAATGTAGCTGCATGATTTGCTAGATAAGAAGTCTATACGACCCAGTGTGTCCCCTTGGGGAGCTCCAATATTATTTGTTAAGAAAAAGATGGAACAATGTGAATGTGCATGGACTATCATTAGTTAAACAAGTTGACCATTAAGAACAAATATCCTTTGCCTTGTATAGATGAATTGTTTGACTAGGTCAAGGGGGCAACCATTTTCTCCAAGATTGACCTCCGATCAGGTTATCACTAGATTCAGATAAAGGAGGAAGATATAGCAAAAGCAACATTTAGAACTCGTTACAGGCACTATGAGTTCAGGCAGATCTGACTAATTCCCAGCCACCTTCATGTGTCTCATGAACAACATATTCCATCAATACTTGGACAAGTTTGTATTGATCTTTATTGATGACATCTTGATCTACTCAAGGAGCTTGGAAGAACATAAGGAGCATCTCCACATTGTCCTCCAAGTTCTAAGAGAACACTAGTTGTATGCCAAATACAACAAGTGTGACTTTTTCAAAGAACAAATCCAGTACTTGGGCCATATTATCACCAAGGAGGGAATCACAGTAGACCCTGATAAAATAAAAACCATTATGGAGTGGCCAGTGTCGAAAGATGTGGCAGACATAAGATCGTTCATGGGCCTATCTAGATATTATAGGTGATTTGTGGAAGGTTTTTCTAGGGTAGCATACCCTATTATCTCACTGCAAAAGAAAGGAAGAGCCTTTAGGTGGACCTCTGATTGTCAAAGGAGCTTTGACTAGCTTAAGCCTTAAGGGTAAAAGCATGTTAATGTGTATCACTTTTTCCCTCTTTGTGGCAAAGAAGTTTTATAAAAATTAATGGAGTTGGAATGCTTACTCTTAAATTTAAAAAATCATCAAGAATTAGGTGGTGGTCAAAGAAGACAAAACATGTCAATTTAAATTCACTTTCATGTCATATTTTTTCTAAAATTTAATATATATTTTTTTAATCTAATTTATTCATTTTCTTTAAAAGATATGCATCAATATTTTACATAACTTTTAAGTAGTGACAAAACGGCGACCCCCCATTTCTCTATTGACTT
>APFE030194707.1:0-17285 GCA_000404065.3 Pinus taeda | reverse complement strand
GATGCATACTGAATTGCTCCTCTGTAGGGTGCGATGGTCGAGAATGGACAAATGGCAGGGACAAAAATGCGAGGTGGAAGATCATGGAATCTTCCAGAAGCTTCCCTCTGACACTTGCCTCTCTATTTTCGACCAGGGATGAGTAAGAGATCATCATTCTCCAAGTGGAAGCAGGAACTATCAGAGAGAGGACACTAATCAAGATCCTAGAAGATGACTTACCTCTTAATCATCTATATATGGATCCCTCATCACAAAGATCCAGAGGCTGGAATTTTGTATCTTATAGAGAAGTGTTGTTGGTATTCTGGTGTACATTCATAGTGTTGGGTGATCTAGCTTGCTTGAGGTGAAGAAGGGCTTCTTAGATGGAGGATGATGCTGGGTCAGAGCACATGGTTGTAATCTTCTTGCTACTTTTCATCTGAATAAAGCTATTCTTGTTTCCTTCCATATTCTCGTGTACTTGTTTATATATGCATGTATATGGTTAATGCACATCTGATCCTGCATTATTTATGAATTCAGATCCTTGTTTCTTGCATAGAGTATGTTGCTGTGATTCCATATGTTCTTTTGAAGCTGGGCAGACAAAGGAGAAGTGGCAAAACTCTATCAAGAAAGAGAGGAAATCAAGCGCAAGACTTAGGTTGGCCCTCTTGGTCCTCTTCTCATCTATTTTCATAGAAGAAATCAATAGTAGACTTTGATTGCTTGTTTCTAAGATAGCCACCCATCTTATTGGGAATAGCAGCATCCGAGTGGACACTATTCCCGTGTAACAGTCACTAGCATCAGATTGAATCTCAATGATTGTCTCAAGTCTGGAAGTGCAAGTATTGGAGCCGAACTGATCTTTTCCTTCAATGCATCAAAGGCCTTTTATTATTTGCCTCCCCATTGAAAAACTTCTTTCACACTTTTCAATGCATGCAAAGGAGCTGCTATAGAAGAAAAGTTAGCAATGAACTTCCTCCAATATTAGGCTGCTCCCATTTTTTTTTTACCTCGGTAACTGTCTTGGGCCTTGGCCAATTTAAAATGACATCAACCTTGGAGGGATCTATTTTCAACTCACCTCCTCCAACAATATGACCCAAGTAAACTAAAGAAGTTTTTCCAAACTCACACTTTGACATATTTAAATACAACTGTTCTTTATTTAAGACATTAAGTACTTTTCTCACATGCATGACATGCTCATCACGAGATTTACTAAAAATTAAGATGTCATCTAAGTAGACTATAAAAAACTCATCAAGAAATGGCCTCAACACATCATTCATCACACACATGAATGTAGTAGGAGCATTGCATAAACCAAAAGGCATAACTAGCCATTCAAACAAACCTTGTTTTGTTTTGAATGTTGTCTTCCAAATGTCTCCTTTAGCAATTCTAATTTGATGGTAGCTACTCCTTAACTCCAGCTTAGTAAGATATTTTTCATCTTTCAATTGATCAAGTAAATCATCTATTCTAGGACATGGGTAACGGTTCTTTACCGTAATCGTTTTCAATGAACAGAAGTCCACACATATGCGCCATGTTCCATCCTTCTTTGGAACCAAAATGATAGGTGAACCACATGGCGAATAATATGTCCTGATGTTACCTTTATCCAACAACTCTTGAATTTGATTTTTAATTTCTGCACTTTCCATCACTGACATCCTGTTCATTCCAATGTTAGGAAGAGGAAAATATTGCTACAATTGTATCTCATGTTGGATTCCTCTCTTGGGAGGCAATCTTTTTAGTTCCTGAAACATCTCATCATATTGTTGACTACATTAACCAATTCAAATTTCAATTTTGAATCACAACCTTTAAAAGCTTAATTATCAACATCATTCTTAGGTATGATAATTAGAAGCACAAAATTCTTTCTTGAATTCACTAGTCTTTTCATCTGCCCCGCATTAACAAGTGAAAGATTTAGTTTCTTTCTATGATCTCTCACAATATATTCTACTTCATATTTGAACAAACTGTATTTGTTTTCATGTCTATGGAAGATAGCTTTTATTTCATAGAGGTATAGGATGCCCAAAACTATACCACATATGTCTAATGGAAGAACATAAAGCTCCACTTCATCTATGAAATTTGCAGAAATGGCGAATTTCAGTTTACACTTTCTAGTAACCTGCAATTGTGCATTGTCACACACCCATCCAAGTTGATATGGTTTATGATGTGGAATCATTTCCAAGTTTAAAATTTTGACAATTTTTTCAGAGATAAGATTGGCTTGAGAGCCACTGTCAAAAAGTGTATCAATTTTGCTATGTTTTGAGATCACCCTTATGTGAAAAAGTTCTATCCTCTTCTTTTCATTTGGAGTTTCATTGTGTGAATTTGAAGTACTAGAGCTAGCAATGGATTCTTTTCCCTTCATACCCATGGATGTAATTTTAGTTTCATCACTCGAATCGGATCCCAAATCTTGTTGAGTGGTTGCAGTTGTCTTTTATTTTCCCTTGTTGTTGAATTTCTTTGGTTTCATTTATGGATGAAGCTTCAAACAATGAGCTTCATTGTGACCTGCTTTGGAACAATGTTTGCATGCTAGTTTCTCTCCTTCCTTCTTGATAGATGCATTTTTCTTTCACTTCCCTTTTTTTGACAGTGTTGGACCCACCAACATGTCAGGGGATCTCCCCAGTAAGAAGTTCCAATTTGACCTCAAACCGTTTGGTGTAGGAGTCCCAGCAGTGGGTCGTATGCTAATGCCTTGAGCGTGATTTTTCACAGAGGCAAGCAACATGTCCCTGTTGGTATCAAGGGTGTGATAGCTACGATGAGTCAAGGAAGTTGCATGAGAGGTTCTAACACACGGGGAGTGAGGTGAGTGTGCCCCTTGGAAACCCATAATAGTACCTGACTTAGAATGGAACACATGAGAAAAGATGCATCACTAGCTCAAAAGCAAGATAACGAGCAATCCAAAGTGATGTTTAAACCAACAAAACATCTGCAACAAGATTCATACAATTTCATACAAAATAGTTCATACAAAAATGTGTAAGTTAAACAACATACATTTCTATAGCAACTAGAATAGTCCAAATACAATAACAACATATGCATGAAAATGGGTTGGCTCTGTTATATTAAGAAGTGTAAGTTCCAATCATATAATACATCCATGTCCAACCACTAGTCCCAATAGTGGAATGTTACATCCACAAATGCCTCCTCCTCCAAAAAGATATATTAGCTTTGCATAGTTGAGAAGCCAAGGAACGTTACAATACTATCAAAGCTTTCTCTAAGAGAGTCCTATCTAAGCTTGGCTGACCAAAAGCCTATACAATGAGTTATGAGGTACTATTTATAGAAAAGGGTGGAGTGACCCTTGACATTCCCCTTTGAGACCATTCATCTACCCTCATGACTCTTCAACTACTCTATGACTGTTACATTCAACTATTGACACTTGAACTTCCACTTGACAAGACGTTACATTACAATGCACATGTGCCCATGTGAGACAAAATGGCTTGAGCAAGCCATGTAAAACATTACTGACACTCGGACCATTGTGGTGAGACCAACTCTTTGACATGCCTATGATGGTCAAAGGTGATGAGATGATGCCAATCTTGGTTGTCTGTGATAGTGTCCGTGCACTCAATTATGACATCTTGCTGAAGCGAACTTTTGCCTTCGTTGCATCCAAGTGCACTGATATGGCTCTTTTGTCCAACTCATCTGATAGCATGTACACGGTCATCCTTGTGCGACCATAATGACAAAATGTTGATTCATAGTGTCTACAATACTCTCCAAGCATGTGCTAGTGGTTGTGTGCATGAACTTGTCAAGGTACATGTTCAGCTCCAGTCAGACTTGCTTCTTCTCTTCGCCTTGGTGAATGTGTCAAATGGGTGGTATTGCATGCGTGCGCACAATGACATGCATGCTGTTGCATTCCCTTGCATGCGATCAACAACACTACTCACCTTGTCTGCTCCGTGCCAACTGCTGGGATGGATCTATAACTTGTACCGGTGTAGTTTCATTCATGAGTGCATGTTTCACCCCCTGATGTACATGTTCCTGCTGTAAAAAATTATCTCGTCTATGCATCTCATGTTCTTCCTTTAGTTGCTGCTTAAGCACATGCAAATCCTTCTTTGTTTCGTTCTCTACCTTCGTGTGATGTTCATGTCATGCCGTCGCCTCATAGCTTGAGTCTCCAAAGTTGCTTTCATCACAAGTGGATATGCTTGAGCTTGCAACTTTGTTCCACCTCTGTGTTGTCAACAAACGTCGTCTTGCATTTGTTGCATCCGGTATGCTGCCTTCAGCTGTTGTTGGTGGTGCTTCTTGCTGTGATGTTGCTACCGTCATATCTTGATGTCCTTTTCTACGAATAACTTGATGTCTTCGTGGGTAGGCAAGTTCATAGACACTTGATCGACTTCATCCCCAAGTGTGCTTTGAATGGTGTCTTTAATTTTGCTCTCTTGGAAACCATTGTACCTGTGCTGTTGAGAGGGGGATGAACACTTACGATACTTGGAGACATGGAAAAAATCATGGCAAGAAATCTGTCAGTTGAAAACCAAAACGAACTTGAGAACTGACTTGTAACATACCTGTGTGACTGATCATGAAGGTTGCACAATTTCCGCGGGAGGTCGAGAGACTGACTGCCAAAAATAAAAAAGGCACAATCAGATCTGTTAGTAGGCTGACTAACCACTGGAACTACGCAATGCACAGTCCAGCCTAGCCTGCTGAGGACTAAAATTGCACAATGCACAATTTCAGTCAGCAGTGACATGCAACCAACAAACTGCATTGTGCAGTTTCTGGGGCCAACAAGACATTGCCTCCAAGAATTGCACAAAGCATGCCTGGAGGTTAGTGCTTGGCTAGACTTGTGCAATTTCTAGAGGGAAGGAATAGCCTTTGCTTCCAAAAATGCGCAGTGCTAGCCAGGCAAGGCACGGTCTGGTCGAAGGCAGCCCTGTCCGGCCGACGGGCGACTAAAAACATGAGAAGTGTGAAAGCATGATGAGATGAGTGCAAACAAGAGTGAATGATCATTCATGCAAACAACAAGTGCATGCTTTAGAAAACAGGAAATCATGCATGTGTGTGAAGTGAGTCGCCACAACAGTGATTTTCCATGCAAAACAGTGCCATACATGCGAAAAAAGTGAGATGCGAACGAAAACTAAAACGGTGCTTATACAAGATAACATGCATAAAAATGACAACAAGCGCTCACTGGAATAAAGTAGACAACAAGCACACAAAGAGAAACACAAGAAGCAACAAAAATGCAACACAAGACGTGGAAGGCAGCCTTACCCCAAAACAGCTGATCTGAATGTGCCGATGAATGAAATGTGGGATGTTAGAGTTGCAAGGTCAATGTGAGGAATGAGATTTGTAGCGTCTGATTCATGAGTTTTGATAAAATCGAAGATGTGACACACATGCCACAAATCTAGGAAGAGCGACACTTGGTGGGAGGTTTCTAAAATGATCCTTGCATGTAACCTCCAGTTGCTAAAAGTAGATGCCTAAATAATTGGATGGCTTTGCATGCTTCCTTGGGAGAAGCAACCCATGAATGCAAATCATTTTTGCTCGGCCTCGGAAGGAATCGGTCAACTTAATTGCACATGCAACAGTCTGCTCAGCTGGGAGGAAAAAATGTGCATTTCTGGGGGGGAGATGGGATGGATACCTAGAGGGATTGTGCAATTTCTGGGCAAAGCAGTTGATTGCTGCCCAAAATTGCGCAATTTCTGGGCCAAGCAGTCTTGTTGGGAGGAATTGCACAATTTTTGCAATGAACAATGATAAGAAGATTTGCGCAATTCGGGATCCCAGTAGGCTGCCAGATAGAATTGCGCAATTTCTGGAGGGAAGGATGGTTCCCCTCCATAATTTCATAATTTCTTGAGGGAGCTATTTAGCCTATAGTTGGAGCAAGTCCGGTGAAACAACCTATGAAGGGGATGCAACAAGTTTTGATGGACAGGCTGTAATTCTGTAAGAAAATCATTGAAGCTTGTGTACTTGACAAGGCAAGACATGCTACTGTGAAAGGTTGGTAGGGAGGCTCCAAAACAAAGCTAAGGCAAATTTTGGAGGGTGGTTATAGCGGCTACAACACTTGGCAACACACTGGTAGAACTTCAGCTCTTTGAATGGACCTTGTTCGTGAAAAGCAAGTCTGACACCTCCAAAAGTATTGTTAGTTCCCAATTCATCTTGGCTTCCACACTTGATTGATTGTAAGATGTAGCATTTGCCAAGATCTTAGTCGATTGGCACACATTCCAAGCCAAGTCAGCGCAGTTGTTTCAATTGGGGTTGAGGGGTATATTGGTGCAAAATCAGTATAGTCGTCAGAGTCTTAGTTTCATGTATGGTGTTTCTCTGCTGCTAGCAGGCTTAGACAGTACCCCGACGGAGTCACGTAGGAAAAAAAGCATCGCTCTGCTACCAGCAAGCCTGGTCAGTACTCCAATGGAGTTACTTGCATCATCTCTCTGTGCATGAAGCCTTTCTCTTCTTTCGCCTTATTCATTTTTTATTTTTTCATTTTTTCATAATGTGCATAACACTTATTCATTTCATAGGTGGAAGAGGGATCCCAAATAATTGAGAGCAGAAGAGGTTTGTCCTTTAGAGAAGTAGTTTATTATATACCTCTGACATGCCTATTAAGGTTTTCGCCCTCACCTTACTCTACTTGACTGAGCTAACAAGGGTTAACCCAAAAACAACCGACTAGAGTAGGTGACACTAGTTAGCACGCAAGCGTTGTGTTTACACCAAGGTTCATTTCTAACAATACGTATTTTCCATCAATGTATCATGGAACAAAAGTAACAAGTTCTTCATACAGAGGTAGGATGACAGATAACCAAGTAGTGATAGCTGCAGAAGGCCTCTTGTGCTTTACCCAACTTGTTTCAAGAGTCATGCATGGTTTCATGCGAAACTAACCTATGAACGAAAACAAGAAAACAAATAACAAAGACAAGCAGAAGCAGTTTTAAATGAAAAAGCAAAGAGAGTAAGGAAACAAGCAAGCAAACAAACAAGCAAACAAAGCAAGAAAGCAAACAAGCATGCAAGCAAGAAAACTGAAAGAAAACACTACTCCTACTCCTAAGCTAATGGTGCATGGGCCTAATCATGTGAAGTGATATTTCCAATGCAGCCACTGGCGCATTGGTTGACCTATGTTCGTGAAGGCTTGGTTCGCGAGCAACCAAGTTGTGTGAACCAACAAATGTGAAAAATACAATAGTGAAAACAAACACACTCTGAGCTTATAAGCATCCACAGAACAAAAATGAGTTAAAGCGCATGACATGCACTCTGTGGACTTTCCATGGTGTTGTACTACACTGCGTGCAGATGTTGAGTGTACACATTCCCTTGACCGTTACATGCAAGAAAACATGAGAAAGGTAGAGCACTTACGTTGTGCATGTGTGCTTGCTAAGTAAGATTCCTCCAATGCATGAGCGATGGGATTGTGTACTTCAAGTGGAGGAAGTGAAATCTCAGTGTTGGATTGTTCTTTAGTGGATACAAGTAAGTGATGAGGAGCCTAAGGTGTTTGAACAATTTCTTGATTGGAAGTGAGACCAACCTCAAGACAGTGAGGGCCTGACATAATCATCAACTCGGGCTGAAGTGCCTCGACAGTCTGGGGGATTTCGACTTTGTCGATAAATAGATCATCATAGACCAATGGCTTATACATATTAATAATGAATGAATCAACATCGTGATCAGATGATGAGGTAAGGAGATCACGACAACCAAGATAAAAAAACTCAGGATGTTGGTTGGCATCCTCATGATTTGATGAATCGCAGAGAGGGGTAGATGAGAAGCAAGAATGTTCAACCTTTGCATTTTTGGAAAAGATAGATGAAAAATAAAGTGGATGTTCAAATAATGATTGGTCATCTCCATTGTTAGATGATGGAATTACATTTGGTTTGTCATGCGAATGCTCAATAATGGGTTCTTTTGTGGATGGAGATACAGATGAAAAATCCGAGATGGCAAGATCACCAAGGAGGTTAGGAAAAAATAGGGGAGGTGTGGATAGATAGTGATGGTCCTTTGCTGCCAGTGGATGTTCAAGCTCCCAGTCATATTCTTCATGAATGACAATGCATGTTGGTTGTGCAACACCAGCTCCGCTGATAGATCGATCCTTGTTCAAAACATATGTAGAGTTTGGAATGGAAGAACACAAGACAATGCAATCCAGAGGATGATTAGAATACGAGGACAGAGGTTGAGGTACGAAATACATGTGATAACCCATGGGATTCCCAACCAATCTTGCATGAAATCAGAAGGAGTGATGTTAGGAGGATGTGACGGTCAAATAGATGTGTGTTCATGATCTCCCACATCACTCTGCGATGGTGGATCTGTTTGATGAGGGGAAGAAGAGCAATCACTTGTGACAACGAAGATGTCCATTTGTCATTGTGCAACTCCATCATCAACGTATGCTGAGTGGCGTTTGAGCTTGAACTTCTTCTTGGGATTGATAGATTTGATAAGGCAATTTTCAAATCTATCCATGAGGTGTTGAAATTTCGTCTGACTTTTTGAGGCTTCAAACATGAATAGATAGAAGCACTATTACACAAAATTTTGTCACTGTCCCTGTACTCCCTGTTCCTTGATCCTGGAGGACCTCTTCAGTGAACCCTACATGCTTTCCTCATGAAATAAACCCTCATTATTTCCCTCTTCATGAGCAGATCAATTCCCTTTTGCACCTTTTCCCTTGAAACTTCTGTTTTGCCCAGTTTACAAGACTGGTGCTAATGGCCCTTGTTTTCCTCACGCCGATATGCAGGGATTAGCATTGTCCCTAGCACTAAATGGAGTGACTGAGCCATGTTCCAGTCGTGTTGGTCCTGTTATGGAAAGTTTTTTAAATTAAGAATCGAAGCTTCGTAACGGAAGTCTGGTAAATGGTTTGGCCGGATGCGGTCATGGATGTTAGTTTGGGCTCCTTTCCCCTATAATGATGGAACTACCTCAAGGGATAAGACCTTCTCCCATGAGAAGAGGATCCATCTCCCATCCATTTCTCTTATATAAACCTCCCTTCTTCCCAAGCACAAGCTAGTGTTAATGTTGATGTGCTAGTGCTAATTAAGTTTGGAGTAAACAACAAAATATTCATAGTTGTAGCTCTTTAGTTGTGTGAGGGAGAAGTGCGATTTTGGTTTGGAGTGAAGCCTAAAGGGAAGAACCTTAAAACTATTGTTGATTGAGGCCATCAGGGTATGCTAGCAGAGGTGTGTGGGAACCTGGTCTTGTCAGAGCAGAACAACAATGTCAAGGCAATGGTTGTAATCTCTTCTTGATTCAATGTATATGTAACTATCGATTGATTTCCTACAAGAATTTTCATCCTACATATTCATAGCTTAATGTTTATTGACTTGTTAATTAGGTTGAATTACAATTTGTCTATTATCATGGTTGTTGTTTGTTGTTGTTTACTTGTTTTAGGTGCTTGAAGAAGGAAGTGAGAGATAGTTGGAGCGAGCAAGCAAGGACATCATCAAACGGGATAAGCGTACTAAGAGGTAGGCCCTCTTAATTGTTCTAACCTAAGGAAATCTTCCATAGAATGTATCAGTTGTGGCTAGACCCATTATCGGGCTAGAGAAATTTTTTTGTGTCCACACTTATAATTTTACTTCAGCATAAATTGGCAACCATACTAGGGAGCCAATCCTTCTGTTTGTCTTGTTTGAGATTTCATGATTTCTTGTGAACTTTTCTAGTTCCACTTTTTCCCTTTGGTTCTGTTTATTTTCCTCTGCTTAATGGTCTAAGTTTGGAATTTATAGTAGCAGATCTGGTCCCATCTTTAATTTTTTTTTCTTGGCTCCCTTGCTCAGTGCGCTTAATCCACTGACAGTTGTGCCAATCAGTGCGATATGCTAAGAAACAATTGCGCCGACCTCCCTCTGGCACTTTTTGTCAGTTAGGTAGTCGTGCCAATGCCTAGAAGTGAAGATTAGGGTTTGTACCAAATCTTGGCCAATGTGTTTCTCTCTCATGATTTTGACCCTGTAAGCCTTTTAGACCGTCTTCTCCCTAACTAGAGAGCTTCATTTAACTTGGTTTAGCACACCATCTGATGTGTTACGTCTGGCCCTGTGTGAAGTTCTTTTTTTCTTTGAATCCCTCGATCAACACTAGTTGTCAGTTAGGAAGTCACGCCGATCAGGCCATCAGATCTAGTTGTAGCACTGGTTAGTCATGCCTATCGGCGCTAGTTGTCAGTTAGGAAATCGCTCCGGTCTCTAAGTTAAGAAAAAATTAGAATTTCTCCCATTCTAGTGCTAGTGTGTCTTAACCCTCAGACTCTCTCCTTCCTCCCGGAAGAGACTAGGATGCTTTGTTTGCTTCATTTTCAATTCAATGAGTGAAAGAGTCTCGTTTGTTCTCTTATTTCGAGTGTCTCTTTTCTCTTTCCAAGCATATATTAAATTGCTTGGTTTGTTGATTGAAGCATTTATGTGTTTGGTTTGTTTGATTCAAGGAAGAATTTGCTTTTAGTTTCATTTATCATGCTTTGGTTTTGATCGATGCTTCTGTGTTCGGAATTGTGAAAATTTTCATTAAAGTGCTTTATGTGAAAGATTCATTTTGGATTTTATGAAAAGAAGAACATCATTCTAGTTTATTTAAGCAAAAATATTGCATTAGTAGCATCATTGAGAAGCTAGAATTGCATCATCACAAGCATTGGAAATGAAATGAAACTTCTTTTGTTGTCAAGGGAAGATTAAGTGCATTTAGGACATGTATTAGTGAAATTTTTCATTCTTTGATTGTTGTGTTGATTGTGTGCTCTCTATCCATTAATTAGTGTTAAATTTCATTGAAGAAAGATCTCTTTTCTCATATATCTGCATGTAGGAGTTTTGTCAGATGACAGCGGTAGGGCCTTGTAATTGAAACCTAATTCAAGATCAACCGTAAAAATTTATCGAATTAATCTAAGGAAGTGTTGAAACTTAATGCTTACATTTAGAGGTCTAGGTTAGAGACGTGTTTCAACGTCTTAAAACCTAGCAGTTGTCTTTTGCTTCGGCTCTAGACAACGCTAGTACGGACTTGTGCTCCCCATAACGTTGTGTATATAAAGGGAGACCCCACTAGGTCTACAATCCTCTATCTGTAGGAAGCAAGCCTGCCGCCTTGTAAATGTGATACACTGAGCAAAACATTCAGGGAGATTGCCTGCCCGTACTTCTCGGTTCGCCGGGAGGTATTATGTAGTTCACTGTTACCTGGTAATCCTTTTGCCTAGAATACCCTGAGTAGTCATTTTGATCTTTTGAATCTTTAAATTTAAAAAATCATTGAGCACTTGTCCTTTCGAGCTTGTTTTAAACCAAAAGAGGCTAGAGTCACCTTTTTCTCTTTTCTAGACTCTTAAAACATGAAAAGGCAAAGTTTTGTTTCAGTGTTTTAAAATTAACTTCCCACGAAATATTCCTAGTTAAAGTTATCTTCCTTAGTGATTCTTTCGGGTCGATTCCAATGGCAACATTTCTAGAGTCTACCAGTCAAGGATTTTCCTCAGATGGGAATCCTGGTCATTTTCCTTCTTTTGGAAACGCTAGTGCTCCTTATATGGCGACATTGTCACTTTCTGGGTTAACCATTGGTTTACCTGTCTAGTTATTTTCGACCTCGGTGATCCTGAGTGTCCCAACTCTTGCCCCGCCATCTCCTTCATTTGAGTCATGTCACAATGATTCTCAGGTTGACTCATCACCTTCTTCCCCTATTTCTTCACCCTCCTCTTCTACTTCGCCTGGTGAAAGTTTGAAATCCAATAACTAGGAGGCTAAGAAGAAGAAGAAGAAGACGAGGAAGAAGAAGTATCATCTGCCAAGCTCTTGGTTGATTGACACACATTACAAGCCAAGTCAACAAAGTTGTTTCAATTGGGGTTGAGGGGTATATTGGTGCATAAGAAGTATAGTTGTCATAGTCTTAGTTTCATCTTTGGTGTTGCTCCGCTGCCAGCAGCCTTGGACAGTACCCCGACGGAGTCACGCGGGAACACAAGCATCGCTCCATTTCCAGAGAGCCTGGTCAGTATGCAGGCAGATTTACTTGCATCACTTCTCTGCACAATAATCATTTCTCTTCTTTCGCCTTATTCATTTTTTTCATTTTTTCATAATGTGCATAACACATTCATTTTAGAGGTAGAAGAGGGATCCCAACTTATTAAGAGCATAAGAGGTTGTTCCTTCAGAGAGGTAGTTTATTATATACCTCTGACATGCCTGTTAAGGTTTTCTCCCTCACCTTACTCTACTTGACTGAGTTGACAAGGGTTAACCCAAAAACAATTGACTAGAGTAGGTGACAGTAGTTAGCGCGCAAGCATTGTGTTTTCACCAAGGTTTATTTCGAACAGTATATATTTTCCATCGACATATCATGGACTAAAAGTAACAAGTTCTTCATATAGAGGTAGGCTAACAGATAACCATGTAGTGATAGCTGCACAAGGCCTCTTGTGCTTTACCCAGCTTGTTTCAAGAGTCATGCATAATTTCATGTGAAACTAACCTACGAACAAAAACAAGAAAACAAACACAAAGAAAATCAAAATCAGAAGTAAAATTAAAAAGAAAAGTGAGTAAGGAAACAAACAAGCAAGAAAACAAGCAAACAAAGCAAGAAAGAAAACAAGCACGCAAGAAAGAAAACTGAAAGCAAACACTATTACTCCTAAGCTAATGGTGCATGGGCGTGATCACGTGAAGTGATATTTCTAATGCATCCACCAACGCATTGGTTGACCCATGTTTATGAAGGCTTGGTCCACGAATAACCCATTTGTGCCAACCAACAAATATGAAAAATACAACAATGAAAACAAACACACTCCAAGCTTATAAGCATCCACTGAACAAAAATGAGTGAAAGCGCATGACATGCACTCTGTGGAATTGCCATGGTGTTGTGCTACAATGTGTGTAGATGTTGAGTGTGTGCATTCCCTTGATTGTGACATGCAAGAAAATGTGAGAAAGGTAGACCACTTACGTTACACAAGTGTGCTTGCTGAGTAAGATTCCTCCAATGCATGAGCGATGGGATCGTGTAGTTCGAATGGAGGAAGTGGAATACGAGTGTTGGATTGTTCTTCAGTGCATACAAATGAGTGATGAGGAGCCTTAGGTGTTTGAACAATTTCCTAATAGGAAGTGAGACCAACCTTAGGACTATGAGGGCCTGACATAAGCATCAGCTTGGGCTAAAGTGCCTCGAAATTCTAGGGGGTTTCGACTTCGTCGATAGATAGATCATCATAGACCAGTGTCTTAGACAGCATAGCGATGAATGAATCACCATCGTGATCAGATGATGAGGTAAAGAGATCACAACAGCCAAGATCTGAAAACTCGAGATGTTGGTCGACATACTCACAATTTGATGAAGCGCATAGAGGGCATAGATGAGAAGCAAGAATGTTCATCCTCTGCATTTCCGGAAAAGATATATGAAAAATCAAGTGGATGTTAAAATAATGATTGGTCCTCTCCATTGTTAGATGATGGACTGACATCCGGTGTGTCCTGCGAATGATCAAAAATAGGTGTTTCCGTGGATGGAGATACACATGAAAAATCTAGGATGGCAGGATCACCAAGGAGGTAAGGAAAAAACGGAGGAGGTACAGACATACAGGGATGGTCCTCTGCTGCCTGTGGATGTTCAAGCTCCCAGTCATACTCTTCATGAATGACAACGCATGTTGGTTGTGCAACACTAGCCCCATCGATAGATCGATCCTCGTTCAAAATAGGTGTAGAGTCCGGAATAGAAGAACACAAGACAATGCAATCCAGAGTATGATCAAAATACGAGGACGGAGGTTGAGGTACAAAATACATGCGATAACCCATGGGATTCCCAACCAAGTTTGTGTGAAAATCAGAAGGAGTGATGTTGGGAGGATATGACAGTCAAACAGATGTGTGTTCATACTCTAGCACATCACTCTGCGATGGTGGAGCTGTTTGATGAGGGAACGACGAACAATCACTTGTGAGAGAGACCGTGTCCATTTTTCAATGTGCAACTCCATCATCGAAGTATGTTGAGTGGGGTTTGAGCTTGAACTTCTTCTTGAGATTGACATATTGGATAAGGCAATATTCAAATCTGTCCATGAGGTACTGAAATTTCATCTGGATTTTTGGGGCTTCAAACATGAATAGACAAAAGCACTCTAAAAAATCCATAGGTGATTCTTGTGGGGCCTTCCGTTGTTTAAACTTTTTTTTTATCAAGTATTTCAGGATCCAAATGGTGAAAAATAGATTCGATTAGATCACTCAACTGCTTGAATGAGTGCACAGTGTTATGAGGTAGTGTGCCACACCATTGTGATGGGTGGTCGCGAAGTGTGTGTACGAGCAGTGAACATACCTCTGTTTCATTAAAATCTCCCATGCCCTCCATGAGAGCATGGAAGTCATCTAAGTGCTCAGGCTAGACCACTTTGCCTTCACCATCATACATGATTTATGACAAGCAATCCGAGAAATCCCTCTCGATGTGAAAGACATGTCCATTGGATAGACATTTCGGAGGGTGAACTATAACAAAATCCATGATAGATGGGAAAAAATTCAAAACATATGATGAGGGCTCAACTTGTCATCTGGCCCTCCTTCTAGTGCTAGAAATGTTAACAGTGCTAGACCTACCTACATGTCAGGGGATCTCCCCGGTAAGAAGTCCCATTTAGACCTTAAACCTTTTGGTGTAGGAGTCCCAGTAGTGGGTCGTATGGTAATACCTTGACTGCAGTTTAACATAGAAGCAAGTAAGATGTCCCTGTTGGTAGCAAGGGTGTGACATCTGTGGCGAGTCAAGGAAGGTGCACGAGAGGTTCTAACACATGGGTAGTGAGGTGAGTACGCCCCTTGGAAACCTGTAATAGTACTCGACTTTGAAGGGAAGACATGAGCAAAGATGCATCACCATCTTGAAAGCAAGATAACGAGAAATCCAAAGTGATGTTTAAACCAAAAATACATATGCAACAAGATTCATACAATCTCATACAAAATAGTTCATACAAAAATGCTTATGTTAAACAACATACATTGCTACAACAACTAGAATAGTCCAACTAAAATAACAACATATGCATGAAAACGTGTTGGCTCTGTTATATTACGAAGTGTAAGTTCCAGTCATACAATACATCCATGTCCAACCACTAGTCCCAATAGTGGAATGTTACATCCACAACCGCCTGCTCCTCCAAAGAGATATACTAGCTCTGCGTAGTGGAGAAGCCAAGGTGCATTACAATATTGTCCAAGCTTTCTCTAAGAGAGTCCTGTTGGATCTTGGTTGACCAAAGCCTATACAATGAGTTATGAGGTACTATTTATAGCAAAGGGTGGGGTAACCCTTGACATTCCCCTTTGAGACCGTTCATTTACCCTCATGACTCTTCAACTACTCTATGACTGTTATATTCAACTATCGACACTTGAACTTCCACTTGACAAAATGTTACATTACAATGCACATGTGCCCATGTGAGATAAAATGGCTTGAGCAAGCCATGCAAGACAATATTGGCACTCAGACCATTGTGGTGAGACCAAATCTTTGACATGATTGTGATGGTCGAAGGTGATGCATTGATGCCAAGCTTGGTTGTTTGTGCCCTCAATGGTGACATATTTCTGAAGTGAACTCTTGCCTTCATTGCATCCGGGTTCACTAATATGGCTCCTCTTTCGAACTCGTATGATAGCATGCGCATGGTCATCCTGGTGTGACCGGACCGGAAACATGTTGATTCATAGTGTCTACACTGCACTCCAAGCATGCGCTGGTGGCCGTGCACATCAACTTGTTGAGGTACATGTTCAGCTCCGGTCAAACTTTCTTCTTGTCTTCACCTCGTTGAGTGTGCCAAAAGGGTGGGATCACATGCGTGGGCACAATGACATGCATGCTGCTTCATTCCCTTGCATGTGATCAACAACATTGCTCTCCTTGTCTGCTCCATGCCAGTTGTAGGGATGGATCTATAACTTGTACGAGCGCAGTTTCATCTGTGAGTGCATCTTGCACCCCTTGCTGTACCTGTTCTTGCTACAACTCATTCTCTTGTCTATGCAGCTCTTGTTCTTCCTTGAGTTGCTGCTTCAACTCATGAAACTCATTCTCTATTTCGTTCTCTGCCTTCGCGCGATCTTCATGTCACGTCATCACTTCATAACCTGAGTCTCCAAAGTTGCTTTCATCACAAGTGGATCTGCTTGAGCTTACAACTTTGTTCGACCTCTGTGTTGTCAACAAACTTCCTCTTGCGTTCGTTACATCTGGTATGCTACCTTCAACTGATATTGATGGTGCTGCTTGCTGTGATTTTGCTACCATCATATCTTGATGTCCTTGTCTACAAAATCTCGATGTCTTCGTGGGTAGGCAAGTTCATAGATACTTGATCTACTGCATCCCCAAGTGTGCTCTAAACGGTGTCTTCAACTTTTCTCTCTTGGAAACCATTGTAACTATGCTGCTGAGAGGCAAATTAACACCTGTGATACTTGGAGACATGGCAACACTCATGGCAAGCAATCTGTTAGTCAAAAACCAAAACGATCTTGAGAACTAACTTGCAACGTACTTGTGTGACTGATCATGAAGGTTACACAATTACCACCGGGAGGTTGGGAGACTGACTGCCAAAACTGTGCAAGGCACAGTCTAGGATGTTAGTAGGCTATTTGACTACTGGAACTAACGAATGCACAGTCCAGCCTAGCCTGTTAAGGACTGAAACTATGCAATGCACAATTTCATTCAGCAGTGACATACAACCAAAAAATTGCATTGCGTAGTTTTTGGGGCCAAAAGGACACTGCCTCTAAGAATTGCACAATTCATGTCTAGAGGTCAGTGCCTTGCTAGACTTGTGCAATTTTTGGAGGGAAGGGAGAGCCTTTACTTCTAGAAATGTGCACTGCTAGTGGGGCAAGGCATGGTCTGGGCCAAGGCAGCCCAGTTCGACCGATGGACAATTGAAAACATGAGAAGTGTGAATGCATGATGAGATGAGTGAAAACAAGAGTGAATGATCATTCATGCAAACAACAAGCACATGATTCATAAAATAGGAAAGCATGCATGTGTTTGAGGTGAGTCGACGTAACGATGACCATCTGTGCAAAAGAGTGTCA
>APFE030194704.1:0-14859 GCA_000404065.3 Pinus taeda | reverse complement strand
AAGGGTCAAGAGAGTGTGGGAGAGAGACATAGAGGTGAGAGACACAGTGAGAGAGAGAAAGGAAGAGAGGGAGGTAGAGAGATGGAATTGGAGGGGGGAAGAGAGGGAGTGGAAAGGGAGAGATGAAGATGGAATTAGGGAGCGAGGAGACGAGGAAAGAGAGAGAAAAGGAGTGGATAAAAGGAGTGAACTTGTATTAGGATAGTGACTATGCATGGATCTCATTGTGTTTTTACTTGTAAATGAATGAACAATGTATCAATGGCCTAATGGATTAAAGTGTAGCTAATGTGTTGAGGCATTAATGCTTCTTAGTGATTCTCATATGAGTATGAGACCCCTATGCTTAGGTTTGTTGTTTACACATGTAGATTACATATTTTTGACATTTTCGATGAAATGCTTGTCATGGCTAGTAGGGGTGCAATCAAGTCCTTATTTAGTTAAATGAATTTGTATCATTATTCTATTGTTATCCTTCAGTTGTGAAAGTGTCATTTAGTATTGGGTAGTGACGTGGGCTCCTCAGCTAAAAAAGTGGCTCAAATCCCAAAGACGTGGGCATAGAACTCAACAAAAAAGTCCCTAAACACAAGCACACCCATGCCATGGTAGCATCTAGCGCCTCCTCGATGCATGTTTGACGATATCAAGGGAGGGTCGAAGGGTTTAATTGTATAAAAACTCAATCGGACTGAAAGGGTGGTGACGTGAGTGGTTGGGATAGCTCCTCGGTGTTATGTTGCTGATGCGGAAGGTATGCATTGTGTGTTTTTGTCGGTTCCACTTCCTTAACTAACATATAGGGTTTCAAATCATATCATAGTAACTTCTCATCACACGTTTACCCAAGTTGGTAGGTTAGTTGGGTAGATGTGGGAGGAGGTTGTTACAACCCGATGGGGTCTTGACTTGTTGACCTAGGACCAACCCTAGAGGCTCTCGATGGGTGCTTGACCTATAAAATAAAAGACCTTGAGGATGAAACCCATTCTCCAAAAATAACAATAATAATTTTGTTTTATTTTACAATTTACGAGAATCAAAAACACATTTCATATTTATGAAGATCGAACCTAATTAAACATTTTTAAACAATACTAAATATGAGATACGCAACTCTATTATTCTCTTTACCTTCTGATCCAACCTTTCCCAATTGTTTACTCACATTTTTATTGATTTAGTACCTGGATCTATCATGATTCACTAATGTTTATCGAACAATAGATCCTCCATATTGAGCTTCCACAACTCAAAACATTGTCCATTGAATTTCTTGATCTCTATCTTTTGAGTGTTTGCCATATTCTTTCATCGCAAGAATCAATCCCGTAGATCTCCCACTATAACCAGACCTACCATAGGCACTAGCAAAACCACTAAGCAATAGAGGAATCCCTTTAAAGCCAAAGCAACTATGATGCCAAATGTAGGTTTTAACCTTGGAGAGAAATTCAAATGAATTCTTAAAACACCATGGTATTTGTCATATTGGCATGTGTTATATTCATACACCATGGTATTTGCACATGGTATTGTAACAAAAGCTAAATAATTTTCATGGTCAAGTGGAAGTAAATACCCATAGTTAATTATATTTTAAGCTTTTTTATAGTTAAAAAAATAATAATTTAAATTAAAGTTTTCATTTAATTAATTTTTATGTTTTTTTTTTAAATAAACCCTTATGAAATGTATGATAGAGTAAATAAAGTGTAAATTAGTACTTGTTATATAGTAAATAGAGTGTAAATTAGTACTTGTTATGTAATGTAGTGATAGTCATAAACATTTATTATTCATTTAATTTATAAGAATAAATTTCTTATATAAATATTTTAATAAATAAAAATAAACTAGTTATATAAATATCTTAAACTCTAGTTTGAAGTTTAACCAAACTAATGCGATGTAAAAATATATATTTCAAATAATTTCTTATTTTCTGAAATGTGATAACTTAACCGATATAATTCCATTGTAAAAAATGTCAGATTCAACCCCATACTAAATCTCATTTTTAAATAGGGACAGAAAATTTTCATTGAATATAGAATAGGATGCAACTATAACACACACTTAGGAGCAAATGGTGTTCCCTTCCATATTTCTTTCTTTTTGATATTTGAATCAAAATTACATTACTTTGATGGCATGATATAATTAACAGTTCGTATTAACTTTAAGGTGCGGCCTTTCTTGTTGAGAACTTTCGCTTACTTCTCCCAAAAGTGGTAGGCACAACTACATGTTCAAATATATCCACCTCCTCTTCTTTCTTCGACATTGAAATAACGGCCCGAGTAGAAGCAGAACTTATGGTGGGGATTGGAGAAACTGAGAGTGTAGTGTTTTTATTACACGTTGGATTCTCAGACATAGCAGTATCAGAGGGATTAACACTGAGGGTGCTTTCAATATTATTACACGTTACCCCATCACTCTTAGGGACTGTTTGGCGAATATCATTACGAGTTGCCCCATCATTCTTGGGGACCGTTTGGCGAATATAAAACAGCATATAAACGTTTTGCTGTACTTTCGAAACGTCTTGTTTTGTTGCAGGCGTCACAGTTTCGTCGTCACATTGAAACCAATAGTTATCCGCATCTTTCACATATGCAACATAATGCCCGGAAAACATACTTATGCCGCGATGAACAATAATGGCGTAGAGGCTATACACATAGTCTTCACCTTCATCTGGAGAAGTTAAATATCGAGTTAATGAGAGGGATTGTGGAAACTGTACGAAGTTGGAAATCTTCTTGGAATTACTAAAATTATTCATGTCCGTCCAGAATCTCTGCAGTGTGAGTAGAAGAACATTGGGAGGATTAGAAATGGAGCGATCAATAGAAATTTGTGAGACACGCTTACACTTGTCGCAAGGAGTGGAGCCGTTTAGGTATTCTGTAGTGAAGTACCTGTTTAAGGTTTCGTTTAGATTGATAACCACCTCAGGTGCAGTTAATGAGCCGTCAGGTAGGGAAAGAGGAAGAGGGAAATAGTTCACTGTTTCGTCAGAACGGGACGAATTTCCGCACAGACTGCACCGCTTAATTGTTCTCTGCACTGATAAAAAGAGCTTGTTCAAAAATTTGGTGTTTGGCGAAACGTTGGATTTCTCACACTCTTCGCATGCATTTATAACACAATCAAGAAACTCTTGTGCATCGGTTTCTTCATCCGGGCTTAAGTAATTTGCAAAGACTTTCAGATTTGAGGTTATTGATTCTGGCGCCTCACTCTCTACGTTAGCCACGCTTAGCGACCTCACGATCCTGTCTTCCAGCAGACACATAGGGCATTCTGTTTTATTATCAGATTTAGTGCACGTAGATAAATGTTTTCTCTGCAAACAATAATTTGCGAGTGGGGGAGTGTAAGTGAGGCATTGTAAGACGCTGTTAATATAGCACGACATTGAAGCATTGGATAGTCCTAGTGGTTGTTTCTTTCCACGATTTCTGAAGAGCGCCCTTATTCCTCTGTTCCAATTCAGCTCCATCTCCATCGCGGGAAGCAAGAATATGTATACACTCGTTCGGAAAATCAACAATTTGTACCGTGGAAACGAGAATTTTGAGATGCTTCGTTGAGAGACTGTAAGTTTGAGATATGATAGAGACTTTATATTTCTTGCGGTCACAAAATAAGGAATGTTTTCGTTCTGAAATTTTTGTGATGTATGCGTGGGTTTATATAGCGAGGAAAGGCTGATATGGCACAAATCAACAACCGACGCCACAAAATTATGCTAGGAACGAACAACCGACGCCACAAAATTAAATTTCCACTTATGGATTGAACTGGATGGTTAATGGTGTTTTCATTATGAGGATGGTTAATGGTGTTTTCACCACAATTACAAATTTCTTCTATGTATTGAATGCTATGAGAAATATTTTCATTCTGTAAAATTATATTTTTATTTTGTTTTTAATATTTTTTTTTATGTTATCTAACAATGTTATATTTAAAATATAATAATAATTTTATATTTAGAATATAATAAATATGGGTGGGTGAAAATATATTTTAATGGTTGATTATGGTTGATAAGAGATGAATATTATTGATTATTATTGATTAGATTGATTATCATTGATCATAGTTAACTATGGCTAATTAAGATTTTTTTATGATTGAATAGCCATGACAATAAGTGACAAGGTTAGATAATGTATGATCATTGTTGAGTTTGTTTGACCATGTTAAACAATAATTAAGTTTGATCAACAACATATGGGTATATATGGTTGATCAAGGTTGCTAGTATTTAACTATAAATGACTATGGTTGACCATGGTTGACATTAGTGTAGACGGACTATTTTTTAAGTATGTTTCATAGCATTAACATATCAACTTAAAAACACTAAAACTTGGTTGAGGAGAATAACAACTATTCCACCCAACCACCTAAGCTAAACTCAATTGACAAACTTAAAATAAGTATATCATAGTTACAAATATATTTTAAAAAATATTGAATACAATCATTGAAATAAACATAATAATTAGTGCAAGCCCATGGGGAGTAGAATAGACTGTGATGGGGTGCACTCTTAAGTTACTATGTGATGTGAAAGTCATGAATTCAAAATTCTATGAGAAAAAAATCTAGGCGTGGTGTGATCCCTGGTTGGACAGACTTTCTCAAGCCATAGATCAAGTCTAAGTAATCTCTAAAGAACTCACACAACTTGACAAATATATATTATATATATATTTAATAGTGTGACCATATAAGTTAATATAAAGATAGGCAAACATTTATCTTAATTTTAATTAAAAAAATTAAAAAATTTAAGTGAATTATAATTTATTTTATTTTTTTGTTATCATTGATAACACAAAAAATATATAAGTTGAACATATATACATTAAAAAATATGTAACAATATTCTTAATATAAAAATTCATTTTATTATGAAAATTCTCAATTATAAATAGAAACAAATCTAACATGTCAACAGAAATAAGCATTCATATCAACATAATTAAAGATATAATTTTTTCCAAAAACTCAATTTCAATTATTCTCTTCATTTGACATATCCCTCCCAACAGAAGTGCACCACATTTATAATAATAAGCCTCCAACACAGTTTTGATTATCAACCTTCAAATCTCCACATTCTACTTGCACAATATTTTATCTTAAAATTTGTGATTTATTTTCCGATAGTCTTTTGCGAGTTGCAACGACATCAATAAATTCATAGATTAAGATAACTCTTAATGACGGATTGTTATATATCCATTCCATATGCGTTTTTGCACAATTATCTTTTAATTCACAAATATGATGTTTCCTTTTGTATCATCTCTGCGTTATAATGCATAAGATTTATTTTCCATAGTTTTTGCGTAATAATTCATTGTATCTGTGGTTTGCACGATGTTTTTATGAGAATAATTCACTTTTGACTCACATATAAGATGTATATTTTTTTTAATAGATTGTTTTTTGTGTGGAAATGTATTAAAGGTTTTAGCCACTTATTTTATACTCTTTATTTTATATTTTGTATAGCTCGTTCCATATCATATATGGCTTGGTATGGTGATTTAATTTCAAACTAATGTATTAGAGTTTTTAAACCCAAAAAAATATACATTATATGGTATATAGTGAAGTACTTAATACAATAAATAAGGTGTGGTTGTAAAGTTTGTTGTTTTTGGTTAAGAGTTTCCTAAGTAAATATTTATTTATTTTGTTTAGTTGATTGTTTTTATCTTGCTTAAGAATATATATACATTGTTTCACTCTATAGTTTTAAAACTTACATTTGGTATTAACATTGTCATTTTTAAGGGATGCTCTTTATTGCTGAGTGGCTCATTTTTTATTTTGGTATTTTATGTCTATGATAAACATGATTCATAAGAAGGGATGTTGGTAAAGAAGCTCGTAAATTATTTTGTATCATTTGTTTTTACATATAATGATAAAATTGGTATTCCTATGTAATTGTATTTAGAGGAAGAATGATCTTGGCATTAAAACAAGTTGATATTTAATAGCACCATGTGTGGGCATACAATTGTAATTATTTTTATGCAGAAAAGGCACTTTAAGAATTACATAGTTGAAGGTATGTTTGATTGCATTGTAGATTTCATTTCCAACTTTTATGAATATTTCATATATGGGAAAAAAGTAGACAATATTATCATCAAGTGCTACAAGCTAAAGGGGGATATTAAAGTTGATACACAATGATGTGTTTTCGCCTATGTCTATTCAGTAATTTAGAAAATCTATATATTATGCTTCATTTATAGATGATTTCTCAAGGTTTTGATAGATTTACTTTCTTTGAAATAAATCTATGGTATTTGACACATTTAGAGAGTTTAAGGATCTTGTAGAGAATTAGACAAAAAAGAAAGTAAAGGTGTTGAGGACAAATAACGAAAGAGAATTTTTCAAAAATAACTTTAAGTATTTATATAATAAGTGTGAAACATGAAGGTAAGATATTATTACATATGCACCTCAATATAATGGAGTTGTGGAAAGAATGAATAAGACATCAACCGAAAAAGCAAGGAGCATGCTCAAGAGTGTTGGGTTAGGACATGGATTTTGGATAGAGGGAGTGGATATTGCATGATACTTGGTAATTTGATCACCCTCACCAGCATTGGTCAATGAAACTCGAAGGCTAGTTGTCTTAACTTCAGGCTCCATCTGTAGTTTATAAAGCAAACAACAAGGACAAACAAACAAACTATTTTCTCCTCAGTGGAGTTGCCATTTTGTTTCCGGGAAAACTAATCTCCATTTAGAGCTGTTAGTCCCACTAAGACGAGCAGCTATCTTAGAAAAAAACAATTCAAAGTTACTTATGTTTTCCTTTATGAGAGATAGATGAGAGAAGCAGAGAGTACCAGCCTCAGTCTTTCGCTTGGCTCCTTGCTTGTTTCCTCTCTTCTTTGATAGAGATTTCGCCTCTCTTTTCTCACTTATCCTACTTCAAAGAACACTTGTAGAGTCAAAGCAGTAGAATATCATCAAAGCATAGAGATCTATAACCATAAACAATATAGGATCAGATGTACACTAACCATACACATGCATAAACAAATACAAGATTCAGAAATATACAAGTATATGGAGGAAAACTCAAATAGCTTTATTGAAGAAGTAGTAGAAGAGAGGATTACAACCCATTTGTCTGATCCAGTGCCATCCTCCCAGCGTGAAAGCCCTCTTCACTTGATGAAAAGACTAGATCACCCAAAAATACAATGTTTCACACAGAAACCAACAACACTTCCTTACAAAATACAAAATTCTAGCCTTTGGATCTCTAGGATGAGGGATCCATATATAGATATTTGCATGGGGGTGAGTCGACTTCTAGGATTTTGATTAGTGTCATTTCTCTGATAGTTCTTGGTTCCACTTGGAGATTTCATGATCTCTTAATCATCCCCGGGCGAATTCAGAGAGGCAAGTGTCAAATGAGCAGTTCTAGAAGATTCTCTGGGTTTCCACTTAGCAAACTGCCTCTGCCATTTGTCTGCTCTCACTCATCGCACCCTACAGAAGGGCTTTTCAGTATGCATCACACCCTCTGTGTGTAATAGGTGATCTGCATCACACCCTTAGCATGGAGCAGTCTGTATGGTCCAGTTTTGACTAGTTCTGAGCAGTTTTAGGGAGAATTTCTGGGGAATGATGTAATTAATTGACCTTGTTCCTTTAGGGTATGAAACAACACTTTTAGAGGTTTATAAGCCCTTGGTTTATGGACATATGTGATTAGGGTTGCAGTTCCCAAATATGTCTATAACACACATGTGGCTTCCCTATAATGGAAAGCCAAATCAAATAAGGGTTGATCGTGAGAAACATCAAAAGCACATAGTAATAGAACTAGAAGGAGAAAATGAGCCAGTCCTGTATAGTAACAATATCATCAAAAACTACTTTGTAAAATCATTTCTAGGGAATTTCAATGCTCACAATTCACCTTTCTTAGAAAACTCTATTGTATCTCAAGTTGAAAATTATTCCCAAACAGACACTTCTAAATGTGTAAGTTTTCTAGATAAACCTGTAGTTAGATCTTTATTTTGGAAATTATTTTTTGATGGATCTAAATCCAATGATGGAGCAAGAGCAAGATGAATATTAGTTAGCCCAGAGGGAGAAAAGACTATGTTAGCATGCAAACTTGAATTTGATTGCAAAAACAACACCACTGAGTATGAAGCACTAGTCCAAGGTTTGTATAAGGAAATTGGCCTTAATATCAAACACCTCCAAGTATTCGAAGATTTAGAGATTGTAATAAAATAGATGAGTTCTAAATAATATACATTGTTTGCCAGGAAATTTGAAACACTATCAGTCATTAGTCCAAGACCTGACCTTTCACTTTACATCATTTAATATTTCCCCTATTCGAAGACTCCAAAATGCTAGTGCTAATCTTCTAGCTAATATCACTTCCAAGCTTATCCCATCAGAGGATTATAGCCCGGATTGACTTTCCATTGAATTAATTTTTAGGCCTTCTATTCCATTTAATATCACCAACTGGAGAGTATTTAATAATTATTTCGATATCATAAGCTTCCTCACTTCGGAAAGCTCTTATGATGACCAGATAGTTGATGAAGACCAGCATGATAACCAACTTAAACAAGAAATAGTCAATAACGCTATACCATGGAAAGGTATAAATAGAGTGAGGCTTTATGGGTAGGAGGTAGCTTTTGGTATGTAATCTTGGATTTGTTATGTAATGGGTTTTTGAGAAGAAAAGTCTTGAAGCGTCTGTAAGTCTGAGTCAAGGGGATTGGGTAGTAGATAGAGGCTTTGTAGCTGTGCATAGAGGCTTGGAAGAGTCCACAGCTATGTGCGTAGACCCCTGTAGCTGAGTGCGTAGGAGGGATCTGGATATATTGGTGAAGAAAGAGAATAAGGATAAGTTGATTCTAAAATTCTATGTTAAATATGAATTATCACGGATCTGGTTAATGTATGGTTAATATAACTATTTGATCTATGCGTGTATGCTCATGTTATGAATATATGTGAATATGTATCTATTCTAAGTGGGTGAACTGGTTAATTCTGCTAAATGTTTGCTTAGAGACCATAAAAAGTAGGTTGAATCTATAAACAATGCATTAATAAGTATCAAGGAGTATTCTGGGACTGGATCTGCGTAAAGCACAGTGGCGTGAAGCCACGGAAAGGTGCATGAAACCTTTAGACCACATCAAGACATCCCAAGGGTGTGGAAACCTAGTTCCAGCAACCTCCTCTACTACCTCGGGTGACACCTTAGTCTGTGCTCCATGGGCTGTTGCCGAAAGGACTAGTAGCTGCAGGATTTGTTTAGCTAAATAATTCTTCTGAACCTATGTCAGGCCCATATAAGCCAACAAATGGTTCCGTTGCTGGGACCAAGATCTGCCTAAGGGGTGTCTGATGTTAGAACCCTAGAACCCTACAAAGAAAGAGCTTGAAGAGTGGTTGGATCTGAAGCTCCACGAGTTCGTAGTTTAGGAAAACATAAATCCGTGGATATCAGAGGAAGATTAGTTGGATCGCTATATATACACAGATATCCATGAGGTCTTCTTCGCGACATTTCTAGTAGAGCTTTACGAGTGGATTGCAAGGTTAGCTGACATCGTTGGAAGGTGCAGATTAGATCATCTTATTGTGTGGACTCCAGAACTGGTGCGTAGGCTAAAAGCCACCAAAGATAAAACCACATGTGCAATAGATAATTGGCTGGATCAGGTAATAGGAGGATTTATCACTAAGTTTGCAATAGATACAATTGTGAGTTATAGTGAAGTATAAAGGGGATTTCTTCAAGGACTACGAGGTAAGTATATGAAATCATTGAATACTTGGATTAAGATGTTGTTGTGCGAAAAATGGATTATACGCGTTATTTGATGTCTAGAGTAATGCGGAGTGGAAGAGGTTACCGTGGAACGAGAGGGGCAGAGAACAGTCCTCTGATTTCTATTTCATAGGAAAGCGAGGAGGAGCTCATAAGGTTCTCACAATGAAGTGCAGTTCAGTCAATCAAGGAGTGCTTCTCACTGATACCACCTCCGTCCATGCCACCACCCACTTCACCTACATCAAATCCACTAACATAGACCCCAGCTCCAACCCCACCACCACCAAAATTCGGGATGGCAAGTGCAGTCCAGCTACCAATATTTGAGGGTGTAGGAAATGAGGAACTGGGCTGGTTTTGGTTTGTGATAAATTTTGTATGGGACGCTCAAGGCATCACAGATGATAACATCAAGAAGGTTACCTTAGTTAGTGCGCTGTAGGACCACGCATTGACTTGGTACGTGAAATACTCAAGTAATCATCCAAATGAGGGAATAGCAGTAATCCAGGAGGTGCTAAATAAGGAATTTGGGCGACCAAATTCAGAAGCACAGTCGGTTATTGGATTCAAGGAAATCGCAATGTTGCCTGGTGAAACCCCATGGGATCTCGATCAGAGATTGAAAAGCACCATCCGTGAGGCAAACATGACACTAACGGATGTGCAACACTACACTTGGTTTGTGGCGTCATTAACACCACATCTGAGGACAACTTTGTCACAACAGAAGACCTCAACCCAAACTGAAGCGTTGGAGACTGCAATGCGGTTGCACGAAACCCCAATACAGGATCCACGGTTGGGAGTACGGCAAATCCAAGCACAAATAAAGAACCTATGTCTAGAAATGCAAAGTTTTAAACAAGGACAGGTGCCTTGGACAAAAGTATGGGAAGAAGTGTGGTGTATCAAATGTAAGTGCCAGGGCCACGATAAGGACCACTGTTCAATCTTCGCGAACTATGTGGTAGGAGGGGGTCTAATATCGTTGCGACCAAAGGTATAGGCTGGGCCAAGCACGTCACTCGCACTCTGGTGTGCAATTTTTTTGGTGGGTAAGAAGCATCCCATAGACAAATATCATCTATTGCCGAACCTAAGACAGCCCCCCCAATAATTATTTTGTAACTTCTGCAGGACGGTGGGCCACGATGAGAGGAATTGTCGCCGTTGTGAGATGCTAATGGATCAAAGACTAGCTTATAGGATGCAAATGGAGATGCGTGGGCATGATCCTACCACACCAATCGCACGAGGAGGATACCAAGGACGTGAAGCGGGCCGTGGGGGAATGGGACCTGGATGGGGACGAGGACACTTAATTTTCTATAACTGTGGAGGACCGGGGCATTACGCACATGATTGTACAAACCTGACCAAACCTTGTTGCCCTTACTGTCACCAATTTGATCATGAAGTAGTCGATCACCCCACACTGATTGCGCATATGCGGCAAAAGGGGGTGCTTCTAGCTAACCCTACTCAGAACATCCAAATGATGAAGGCTGAAACTCACGCGGAAGAACCAAACATTAATATGATGCTCAAAAGTGGCACTGCTATAGGAGAAGATAAGGGGAAGCAGCCAGAGGCAGATACATGGGTCCATAAGGCGCCCCCGAAACAACCAGAATTTGACTTGGAGTGTGCGAAGGAAACCTTTATGGAAGCCAAGAAGAACTTTGCAGAAGCTTCTACTTCGGACAGTAAGGACCACTTCAGGCCAGAGGAAGATACTTCTATGCTAACCACCTTCTTGGAAACCTGCATGAAGTTACTCAGGGATGCTAAAGCGGTAAAGGGACTGCAAGAATTGATAACTTGATGCGTGGGAGGGGACGAACCTCGAATGGTCCAGAAATTAGGCAAACATTCTTTGTGCACTGGGCGGGAAATGCTATTGATTGTCCAGATTAGAGACTATGAGATGGAGTAGGTCATTTTGGACTTAGGGTCTGACGCGAATGTCCTACCAAAACAGACTTGGGAGCGCATTGGCAGGCCCACACTAGAATTGTCCACGATCTAGTTACGGATGGCTAACCAAGAAAAGATCCTGCCCATGGGAAGAATGCACGAGGTTATAGTAGAGATTGATGGCGCTAGCACAAAAAACGATTTTGAGGTCATAGAAATTGTGGATGATAGTAACCCATATCCTGCATTGATAGGGATAGACTGGGCAACAGATATGAATGGAGTCATCAGCCTCAAGAAATGAAAAATGATATTCGAAAAGAAATCTCTTTACGTAGTGGTTTCGTTGGATCTAGCAGAAGGGGCGCACTATACTGAGACAGTGCGCGACAAAGACAGTGATGGTGAATTGGACTGTATCTACTAGATTATAGCGCAAGATCAACACTGGGTAAATCCAATAGCGGATGGTAGACTCTCATGGGATCGTGGTAGTTCTTGCATGTTGGACGCAGACGAAGAGGTTGAACAATGGCAGAACCGACTACATGAAGTAACCACACTAAACTGTAAGAGGATGGTGACCATAGGGGCAAAGGAATGGCCAGTTGATTAGTATGAATCGACGAAGGGGAGAACAAACCCATCGGAAGTATCCACGGAGGCACCACGTGCAACCATGGCTTTAGGAGACGGTGCAGTTCCAAAGATGTGAAGGAAATGGCATGGATTTTGGATGCAGGCACATGCACAAATGGGAGAGTGAAACAAGGTAAGCATTCCTCGCCAGCATAGGCTATATGTGTATGAGGTGCAGAAACCGAACTAGCTTAGAATTAGTAGCCCAAAGCCACCACAACAAACCTGTTCGCCAGCAGCCGGTGCTAAGGTCAACAGGGAATCAAGGAATTTATGGATACCACGGGTTCACTGGGCCTATAATAGACGACAGAAAGAAGCCCAGAAAAGATGGGGTAGTTTTCAGCCCTGCAACATCAATAAAATATGGGTACGGCCAAGGAAGCAAAGTGCGCTAAGAAGGGACAGATCCAGCAGAGTAGCACAGGAACGGGTTGTGGCCTTGCTATCATGGTTGCGCCCACACTTATGGAAGAACACAACCCCCATAACAACACTCATCGACAAACCGGCTACCTAGATGCTCGAGAGGTGCTCGTAGCCTGGGCTAGCAAGGAAGTTGAGAAATCGCACCGAAGTTGCAAACACCTGACTAGCAGTAGAACCTATAGTCTCAGTGTAGCAAGCAGTTGAAAGAAGGCGTGGGACTATAAACAAGTCTACGAAAAGCTGTCGTGGAAAAAGGATTCTTTACCAAGTAAGGCAGTCGACAAGATCACAACTCCACTGAAAGGATTGCACTACCATGGGGAATAGTCGAAAGATGATCGTTAGCAACATTAGTCCTGACAAGAAAGTCAGGTTATGTCAGAGAGGAGAAGGTAGCGGGATATTAAGATGAGAGTTTCAGACTAGATACGCAAAGATCTTCTGACTAGATGCCACTAATAAACTGGAAAAGGAGGGAAGGGATTTTTTCAAATTTCATAATCTGTGGATGGCACTGGAATATAGGCACTCTAAACTAGCAAAGAGCAGTGAGTACTCAGCTACCAGCCATCCCATGAGTACCATGGCCAGAACCCGAGCATGGTTCGCAGAGGAAATGCAATTAAATTATGCAGGGCCCGAGGAGGTGACTCAGGTTCCCGAAGTTCCAATGTCTCCACGCACACCGCAACCCAGGATGAACAAGTGGACGATATTAATAGTTTGGTCCTCACCAAGATTCAAAAAATTAGTCAACAGTTGACAAAGGCAAAGTAGTCACCACCGAACCTGCTAAGGATGATGACGATTTGCAAGCCCTAATTGATCAGATCGACACACGGGCTAAGGAAGAAGACACTGCATTCCAACTTCCGTAACTACCCTCATATATCTCTCCGTGGACTGGGACAACCAAGATCCCGAAGGACATGGACGCTACAAAAACTATGCTCCAAAGCCCTCTTCTTTCGGATGAAATAAGGTTTGAAGGGTTGCCGATGGGGCACATTCCAAGCATCAATTTTGAAGATTGGGACCTTGCAGATAGTGACAAGTTCCTCGAATTGGCCATAGATCAGTTATTGCCGTAGAAGTGATTACTAGGTGTGGAGAAGGTAGGACTACTAAATCTCAGGTGAATACCTCACTATCACCACACGACCCTTACCATATTTGTGATCCGATAGTTGTTCTGTCTCATACATGATGGATATGAGCTGATCCTGATCACAACCAACTTAATCCACTGAATTACACACTTGCCACTTAAAGGGAACTGTTAGAGTCGGTCTTGTCAGTCCTCCGTTAGAGATCAAAACTCTTTCTGCATTTCATTTTTAGGAGTCCCGCTCCATTCACCCAGCTGCATTCTGCTAGGGGCGTGACATAATCTGACAGAAAAGGTCATGCTAGTCATTTCCCCTCATGTCTGGCTCCTGGTGGCTTAGGTCTTTTGTCAATGATCACTAAAGCCCATGACAATCAAGGTTTGGCCCTTTAATGGACAAAGGTCATTTTCAATCATTAGGTCTAGGGATTAATCAATTTGGTCTTCAAATATGTCCAATAAAGCCATGCAGGCCTGAGGGAGGCCCTTACAAAGTTATGATTCAAAGAGTTTCATCATCATGTGGACAAACTTCGACTGTTCTTCAAAACTCTGTTTTGAAGAAAAGTCAAACAGTGTGTCATTTGTGATAAATTTTTCAAAAAAGTCGCCAGTTGATTTCTTCAGGTGTAGTCATGGTTTCCGTGGCCAAATGCTTTGTCATGCAACCCCTGCAAAGAGTGCTGAAAATTTCATCATTTGAGCTAAAATTTCAAAGGGAAAAGTGAAATTCAG
The DNA here is from genome assembly GCA_000404065.3 of Pinus taeda. Classification (NCBI taxonomy): domain Eukaryota; kingdom Viridiplantae; phylum Streptophyta; class Pinopsida; order Pinales; family Pinaceae; genus Pinus; species Pinus taeda. Next base: position 133 of record APFE030194704.1, on the reverse strand, counting down.
CGTTGCTTTAAGTCAGTGAAAAGAGCCAAAATGAAACATTAGCAAAGTGGGTTTTTGAAGAAGGAAAAATTAAACCCATGACATCAAAGTCTTTATATACAAGTTTCCACAAAAATCAAGGTCATTGTGCAAA
>APFE030194702.1:237942-298022 GCA_000404065.3 Pinus taeda | reverse complement strand
GATCTACTTCTATGCCTAAGAAGTATCTCAAGAAACCCATGTCAGTCATTTCAAATTCCTCTTTCATGACTGATTTAAAATTCTTAATAAGCTGATCATCATTAACTGTGAAAATAACATCATCAACATACAAGACAACGATTAAAATTTTTCCATCCTTTTCTTTGATGTAGACGGTGGGTTCTCCTTCACACTTGTCGAATTCATTATCCAATAGATATGAATCTATTCTGCTCTACCATGCTCTTGGCGCTTGCTTCAGCCCATAAAGAGCTTTCTTCAATTTGCACACTTTGTGCTCTTCACCTTTCTTCTCATAGCCTAGAGGCTGTTCAACATAAACCTCTTCCTTTAACACTCCATTTAGGAATGCTGACTTCACGTCCATTTGGTAGACTTTCCATTTTTTTTGTGCTGCTATGGACAACACTGCTCTCACGGTTTCCATTCTTGCAACCGGTGCAAAAGTCTCCTCATAATCTCTCCCATACTGCTGCTTGTACCCTTTGACAACCAGCCTTGCCTTGTGCCTTTCTATCTTGCCTTCTGCATTGCTCTTGGTCTTGTAAACCCATTTCACTCCAATGACTTCTTTACCTTTTGGTAGCTCAACCAAATCCCATGTTTTGTTTCTTTCTATGGCATTCATCTCCTCATCCATAGCTTCTATCCATTTCTTATCTTTAATTGCATCCTCGAAATGAATAGGATCATCAACATGACAAAACAAGGCAAATAAGGAATTCATTCCTTCATCATAAATATCACTTAGATTTCTAAACTTCTTACCTCTTTCATTTGGTGTGCAAGTGCTTGAAGACGCACTTGAATTTCCTCCTCGTGGTGTGCTTGGAGAAGCACTCTCATTTATCCTCAATGGTGTCCTTTGTTGTCCTTGTGTTGGCGCTGCTATTTGGGGATGCATTTAAACCACCTCCTCGTCATCTTCATCATGAGACAAATAGTTTTTAACATTCATTGTTTTCTCTATGCTTCCATCCCAAGCTTCCTCTTCAATGAATTGAACATCTCTGCTGATGAAAAAATTCTTGGTAGATGGGATATACAACCTATAGGCCTTGGATTCCTCACTATATCCAATGAAAAGACATTTCTCCCCTTTGCTGTCCAACTTCCTCCTTAGCTGATCTGGAATGTGTGCATAGGCCACACATCCAAAAAATCTCATGTGGGTGACTCCTTGCTTTCTCCCACTCCATGCTTCTTCTGGCACTCTATTCATCACTGCTTTTGTAGGACACCTGTTCAGAATATATGCTGCACAATTTACAGCTTCAGCCCAATAGTCATTTGGCAAATGCTTTGCCTTCAACATACTCCTCGCCATATCCATGATGGTCTTGTTCTTCCTTTCAGCAACTCCATTTTGCTGTGGGGTGTACCTTACTGTAAATTGTTTATGAATTCCATCTTCTCTACAAAATCTTAGGAATTCCTTGGAGATATACTCACCTCCTCTATCAGTTCTGAGAACTTTAAAATGCAGCCCGCTTTGGTTCTCCACAAGTGCTTTGAAATTTTTGAACTTCTCAAACACTTCACTTTTGTTTTTAAGAAAATAGACCCAAGTCTTTCTTGTAAAATCATCAATAAAAGTTAGGAAATATTGGCTGCCAGCTAATGATGCAGCTTGCATCGGTCCACATAAATCTGAGTGGATGATCTCTAAGGGTGCCTTTGCCCTTATGCTTTTACCTGATGGGAAACTTTCTCTATGTTGTTTCCCCAATATGCAACCTTCACATAGGCTGTCCGGTTTCTCTATCAATGGTAATCCTTTCACCATTCCTTTTCTGCTCAACAAGTTTAGGCCTCCAAAATTGAGATGTCCAAATCTCAAGTGCCACAACCAATTTTCATCCTTTGGCACGCTTTGGAAGGCCTCTTGGGTAACTGTTGCAATTTCATTTTTGTTTTTCAAATCTACCCTCATCTTGAGAGGGAACATCCTGTTCCTTGTCATCTTCACTTCAACAATGCATCGTTTGTTGGGTGCTATATCCATGATGGTACACACATCATTCACAAAAAAAACATTGTAACCCTTTTGAACAAGTTGTCCAATACTCAAGAGGTTACATCTCATTCCGGGGACACAATAGACATCTGCTATGGTTTTCCTTTCTCCTTGCTTTGTAAATATTTTTACCTCCCCTTTTCCCATAACAGAAATTTTGCTATCAATTCCTAGTGTGACTTCTGATTTCATATTTTTATCTAGGGAAGAAAAGAGAGCTATATTTCTTGTCATATGGTTGCTGCAACCTGAGTCTAAAAACCATATGTCTTCACTGTTTGTTTCAGCCATGTTACAAGCTAACAACACATTATTTTGGCTGATGTTCTCTCTAGTAACATTTGCATTTGTCTATTACTCATATCATGCTGCTTCTTCCTACATTCACTGGCATAATGCCCATATTTTTTACAATAATAGCATTGGACATTGGATTTTTCATACCTTTGTCCTTGAGCATGATGTTGTTCTCTTTGCTGACTGCTGCCTTGGCCTTGGTTCTGATTTGGATTGCTGCCTCTTCCTTGAGCATTTGCTGGACTGTTCCTTCCACCTCTGTTCTGGCTTCTGCCTCTTCCTCTCTTGTTTCCTCTGCCTTGACCTCTTCCTCTTCCAAAGGACATCTGGGTCTTAAAGGCTTGCTCTAAAGATGAGTTTTCACTCCTACTCAATCTCTGCTCATGTGTTATCAGTGATGCATGTAGCTCATCAACTGAAAAGTTTGAGAGATCCTTTGTCTCTTCAATGGTGGTGACTATAGCATCAAACTTTGAAGGTAAGACCCTCAATATTTTCTCCACAATCCTCCTTTCTTCAATGGTTTCTCCATGAGTCCTCATCTGTGTGATCAAACCAATTACATGTGTGAAGAGTGAGTCAATATTGTATGACTCCTTCATGCACAGGTTTTCAAAATCTCTCCTCAGCAACTGTAGTTTTGTTGTCTTCACTTTCTCCATGCCTTGATAGGCTGTCTTGAGGGTTTGCCATGCTTCTTTGGATGTCTTAGATGTTGCTATCCTTGGAAACACACTCTGGTCCACTGCTTGATACAAAAATACAAGGGCTTTTGCATCCTTCTTCCTATTTCTCTTCAGCAGATCCTTCTCTGCTGGAGTTAATCTATTAAATTCATTTTCATCTGCTGGTTCTTCATAACCATCTTGAACTAATTCCCATAAATCTTGACAGGAAAAGAGGGCTTTCATAGTTATTGCCCAGTAGTCATAGTTCTTTCCATTAAACTGTGGGAGCTGGGTGTTAAACATACCCATACCAGTGCTTGTGCTGGCCATTCCTTGTTTTCTTGACTGTGTATCTTAAAACAACTGACTGCTGCAACAAAAAAACTCTTTCTTTCAGCTTCCTTGTCACCTTCAAAGAGCCTAAGCCTGCTCTGATACCACTGTTGGGGATTTTTCTGGTAAAATCCCAAAAACAAACAAACAAACTGAATACAGAGCAATGCTCTGTTTTTCTCCTCAGGATCTTTTGCATAGGGAAGCAACTAAAATTTTGAGGACAGACGTTTTTCACACCAATAAAACCTTTATATTCATTAATAAAAACTCTGATATATATTTCTTCCTCTTACTGTGAGGGATTCACCAAAAAGTTTCACAAAAAACAAAATACTCTGCCTGCTATTACAAATGATTTTTACACCACTGTGTAAAATCTTCTTTTCACATTTACTGCTGTAAAATAGCTTTAACATTTACTGGTGTAAGAATAGAAATTCTTACATAAGTTTACTGCTGTAAAATAAAAAAAATTCACATTCACCAGTGTGTGAAATTTTTCATTACCATATATTCTAAAATAAAAAAATTACATTGCCTTCTCATTTTGAAACCATTACATGCACCTGTAAGAAGAAATCCAAAGTGTGTGAAATTTTTCATTACCATATATTCTAAAATAAAAAAATTACATTGCCTTCTCATTTTGAAACCATTACATGCACCTATAAGAAGAAATCCAAATTTCATTCGGGAGATTTTTTTCTTCTTCCCCTGGTTCTCTATTCGCTGCCGCAAACCCGAAAAATTACTTCTCCACCCGTGTGTAATGATAAATAAAAGTCAACACACACATATTACATATGGGTTAAAAAAAATATATGCCGTATGAAAACTTTAAAGATTTTACCTAAGACTATGACATTTCATTAAATGCATTAAATAAAATGTGTGGTAAAAGCAAAATTAACTTTCTGGAAGGTTGTATGAAATCCTTGTCCGTTGACCTGATCGGACGCAAATCGCTCACCAACCTTACACAAAACAAACGAACTTTAGCTTCCGGGGAGTGGGTGGTTTTGAGTTCGTACACTGGACGCGTGGTAGCTGATCGGGGTGTTCAGAGGCCCTCTGACATAAACCAGTTTTTGCCAAAAGCGGTGCGAAATGTGTTGTGGTTTTCTGAGGTGGTTTCGCGTTGCCATTTATTGTTCCTGCACGGCAGATGGAATTATGGTTTCAACAGACTGTCTATGCCTTCTCAGCTTGGCCCTCTTATTGGTGATAAATTTGGGTATTGCCTTGACTATGTGAACAACAACAGCAAGATAGTGGTGGGTAACAAGGCGGTTCCCAGGGATATCCCTTTGACTTACACTTCCCTTCTCTTCAACCCAGTAAACCCTTCGGCTTTCTCTCATTATTATTACCTTGGCCTCGAAGCTGTAAGTATTGGTGGAAAGCGCTGGACGCTGCCCTCCAATTTATTGTCATTTGACAGCCAAGGCAATGGTGGAACCATAATAGATTCAGGCACTTCATACACTATCTTTCCTGATTTAACTTATAACTAGATTGCAGGTGAGTTTGCTTCTTGTTGAAAGTGTAATTTCAACTTCGCATCGGGTGGACAACACAACAGCATGAAAATTCAGCTATGAGCGATCGCCGATATCGCATCGGCGAAATGGCAGTGAGGGAGTTATAAAGTTTTTTTGTGTTGCGATGAGCGATCGCCGATATCGCTATCGGCGTTTTAAGTGGAGCATAACTTTTTACAAATGTGCAATCGCCGATGGGCCGGACCCGATGATGGTATTAATTTCTTTTGATAGATTATCGGGTCCACAATATTTTCGCAATCGGGTAAACCATGGGTGCACACTTTTGCATATATGTGTGTCATGAAATAAAGCTCGGACCGGATGGGTTTCCAAAGTCAAATTGATTAATGGGTGAAGTACAAGCCTGCAAAATAAATTTGAAGTGAAGTAAAAATTTCTTTACCGCCGTTTATGTCAGTAAATGCAAGTAAATGCAAATTTACTGAGGGTTGGTAAGTTTTTGATGAAGTTTTTAATTTCTATCAGCGGGAGTATGGACATAGGTAATAGTTGGTAACCCCACTTAAATTTTATTGTTTTTTATTTTCACGGCAGCATCGCAAGTGAAAACGGATGTAAGTTCTTGGTTATCATATATATGTAATGTTTGTTTGTTGACAATTGTATTGTAAAGAAAAGCACAGCAGTGCGAAGCAAAGAGAGTGCAAAAAGGAAAAACTCGCCGCAACGAATGCAAGAAGAATACACACAGCAGTGTGAAGTGAATGTAATGGTGTGAGAAATAGGCACAGTAGTGCGAAGTAAGAAGGGAGCATGCAGCAGCATGAATGTAATTTTCTGAAGTTGAAGTCTGTTTTTACAGCAAGAATGTAAAAGAGATCTTTACACACTGAAGTGTAAAATCTCAAGAGGAGACAGAGTGATATTTTGTTGTTGAATTTTTTTTGGTGAATCCCTCTCTGAGTGAAAGAGGATGAATTTTGTATTAGTATTTTATTAATAAATACAAAGTGTTTTTATGTGAGGAAAAACTCTCTGCTCAGAAATTTTATTTGTTTCCGTTGTGTTGTAAAACAAAGTATTATCCTCTGTTCAAGTAATTTTTTTTGTTGTGGAATTATCAGAAATTCCTGTGGAGAAAAAAAGAAGAGTATCATTCTCTGTGTTGTGTTTTTGTTGTTTTTGGGATTTTACCAGAAAAATCCCCAACAGTGGTATCAGAGCGTTGTTCTATGATCTTTTGTGTTTGAAATCACCATAAAATTCCAACATGGTATCAGAGCTAGTCCAGGCTCTTTGAAGGTGTCAAAGAAGCTGAAGGAAGGAGTTTTTCGCTGCAGCAGTTTCTCCAGCAGAGTGAAGACTCAGTCAAAAATCCAAGGTATTTCTCAAGCTAATTTTCTATGTTGCTGAAGAAACAGTCAGTGGTTTTAGATACACAGTCAAACATTTTATAGCATAGTTAAAGAGTGTTAGAATGGCCAGCGTGAGCACTAGCATGGGTATGTTTAATACTCAGTTCCCACTATTAAATGGGAAAAACTATGACTATTGGGCAATAACCATGAAAGCCCTGTTTGCCTGTCAAGATTTATGGGAACTTGTTGAGGATGGTTTTGAAGAGCCAGCTAATAAGAATGAGTTTAACAGCTTAACTTAGGCAGAAAAAGAGCTGTTGAAGAGCTATAAGAAGAAGGATGCTTTGGCCCTCTACTTCTTGTATCGTGCAGTGGATGAGAGTGTGTTTCCAAGGATAGCAGCAGCTAAAACATCCAAAGAAGCATGGGAAACTCTCAAGATATCCTATCAAGGCATGGAGAAAGTAAAGACAGTAAAACCTCAGGTCATTGAGGAGGAAGTTTATGACGAAAGCTTAGAGAAAACAATGAATGATAAAAACTGTTTGTCTCATGATGAAGATGATGATGAGATAGCTGAAATGCATCCCCAAACAGCAATGCCAACACAAGGGCAGCAAGTCGCACCCTTGAGGAGAAATGAATGTGCTTCTCCAAGCACACCACAAGAAGAAACAAATGAAGGTATGAATTTTTTGTTTGCTTTATCTAGTCATGTTGATGACCCTGTTCATTTCGAAGATGCAGTTAAATATAGGAAATGGACGGAACCCATGAATGGAAGAAAAGAATTGAAGTTCCTTGAAGATCTGTTTAAAGAATATGGAGTTCGATACGTAACTCTTGCCAAGATGGCTGAGATGGGCTTCACTGCCAACACCCTTGTAATTATGACAGAGGAAGAGATTGAAGACTTGATGAAGACCCTGGTAGAACTCTATCAGATGGATCTTCCTATAGGGAAGAGATATGAAATTACATCTACTATGAAAGCAGAGAAGGAGCAGGTTGCTGATATTCTGACCAAACCATTGGATCAGAAAAGTTTCGAATTTTTGATAAAATGTCTAGGTATGACTGATAATATGGCTCAAAATAAAAATAAAATGTCATACTGTTTTTATGTATTGTGACCAATGCAGCTGCATGAAAAAAAAATGTTTTTCCCTTGAGTAAAAAAAAGGGAATGCACAGCCATGCATGAAATTTTTTTGAGTGTGTTTATTTTATGCACAGTAGTGCAAAGGTGAAGCAGCATTGAGCTTGTGGAAGCAAAAGCCATGAAGGTATGTGTTTGTAATGGCTGTCAAGTGAAGAAATGCAGTGTAATGCAAAAAGAAGTGGAACGCATATGTGTTGTATATGTTTTTGGTTATGCGTTGACTTCTATAATGCTGTGGTGAAATGCACAGCTGGTGCAAATGGGATTGGTATGAGAGGATCGCACAGTAGTGCGAAAACATTTTTTAATGAATTATATGCATTGTAATGCAAAACAAGGAGATCGGCACATGAGTGCGAAGGCAGAACAAAAGGCAAGAGATGAAAAGTGAAATGGTTCGCAGCAGTGAATAAAAACCCAGGGGAGCACAACAGTGTGACAGGAAGAAAAACTTGCGGCATCAAATGAAAGTTTGGAATCCCTTTTTACATGTGCTTATAGTTTGTTGAAAGGAATGGGAATGAAAAAGTTTTTTTTGTAATGTGAAAACTCAGAATTTTAAATGTAATGAGAAATTTCACACATGAGTGAATGTGAAAGAAATTTTTATTTTACAGCAGTAAACCAAAGTAAGAATTTCTCAGCTTACAGCGGTAAATGCAAAAATTTTTAACACAGCAGCGTGTTGAGAAGAAAAAGAATTCGGAGCAGTTTGCAAATGGGTTGTAGGTTTTTCACAGCAGAGTGAATGGGAATGCACAGAAGCGTGGTAATTTTGTGGGCCTCATGCATTGAAATGCATAGTAGTTTTTATATAATGTAAAGTATGGATTTGTAAGGTTTTGTTGAGATGAAAAAAACACAGCAGCATGATGATGTTTGGATGTTCACTGGTGGGAAAGGAAAAGAATGCCTAGCAGCGAAAATCTCATAATTTTTGTTGGTGAAGATATGCCAGTAATGTGAAGCAAGTGAAGAACGCAGCAGCCTGAGCAGAGTAAATGAAACCAGAAGACTTTTACAGCAGTAAAAGTAAATTTTATTTTTCACACAACAGTGAAAAAGAGTTATGTAAATTCTGTTTTGTTGGGAGATTGAAATGCATTGAAATGCAGTGCGAATGAAATCAGATTGCATGTAAGAAAATTTTTATTTTACAGCAGTGAATGAGGATTTTACACAACAGTGTAAAATTATTTGTAAAAGAGGCAGAGTAATATTTTTGTTGTTTTGGAACTGCATCTAAAGCAGTATCTGGTTGTAATCTCTCTGTGAGAGGAAGTGAAGTTTTGGTGAATCCCTCTGTTAAAAAGGAAGGTGTCTTTCAGCACAGTGTCTGATGAATCCCTCTGTCAAGAGGAAGATGCTTTTCAGCATAGACTGGTGAATCCCTTTGGTTTAGAGGAATATGCTCTTTAGCGTAATCTCTGGTGAATCCCTCTGTGTGAGGAAGACTCTTTCGTTGTTTGTGGAACTGCATCTAAAGCAGTGTTAGTGAATCCCTCTGTTAAGAGGAAGATCTGTTGTCTTTGGAGAATCCCTCTGTGAAGAGGAAGATGCTTTTTAGCATAGACAGGTAAATCCCTGTAGTTTAGAGGAAGATGTTTTTCAGCATAGACAGTGGTGAATCCCTCTGTTAAGAGGAAGACTCTTTTGTAACAGCAGCATGCCAAGGAGTTGAGAAAGTCTCTAGGTATGATTGAATGCCCAACAGTTGAAATTAAAGGGGAGTGTTGAAAGTGTAATTTCAACTTCGCATCGGGTGGACAGCACAACAGCATGAAAATTCAGCTATGAGCGATCGCCGATATCGCATTGGCGAAATGGCAGTGAGGGAGTTATAAAGTTTTTTTTGTGTTGCGATGAGCGATCGCCGATATCGCTATCGGCGTTTTAAGTGGAGCATAACTTTTTACAAATGTGCAATCGCGATGGGCCAGACCCGATGATGGTATTAATTTCTTTTGATAGATTATCGGGTCCACAATATTTTCGCAATCCGGGAAACCATGGGTGCACACTTTTGCATATATGTGTGTCATGAGATAAAGCTCAGACCCGATGGGTTTCCAAAGTCAAATTGATTAATGGGTGAAGTACATGCCTGCAAAATAAATTTGATGTGAAGTAAAAGTTTCTTTACCGCCATTTATGTCAGTAAATCAGTAAATGCAAGTAAATGCAAATTTACTGAGGGTTGGTAAGTTTTTGATGAAGTTTTTAATTTCTATCATCGGGAGTATGGACATAGGTAAAAGTTGGTAACCCCACTTAAATTTTATTGTTTTTTATTTTCACGGCAGCATGGCAAGTGAAAACGGATGTAAGTTTTTGGTTATCATATATATGTAATGTTTGTTTGTTGACAATTGTATTGTAAAGAAAAGCACAGCAGTGCGAAGCAAAGAGAGTGCAAAAAGGAAAAACTCGCCGCAGCGAATGCAAGAAGAATACACACAACAATGTGAAGTGAATGTAATGGTGTGAGAAATAGGCACAGTAGTGCGAAGTAAGAAGGGAGCATGCAGCAGCATGAATGTAATTTTCTGAAGTTGAAGTCTGTTTTTACAGCAAGAATGTAAAAGAGATCTTTACACACTGAAGTGTAAAATCTCAAGAGGAGACAGAGTGATATTTTGTTGAATTTTTTTTGGTGAATCCCTCTGAGTGAAAGAGGATGAATTTTGTATTAGTATTTTATTAATAAATACAAAGTGTTTTATGTGAGGGAAAACTCTCTGCTCAGAAATTTTATTTGTTTCCGCTGTGTTGTAAAACAGAGTATTATCCTCTGTTCAAGTGATTTATTTTGTTCTGGAATTATCAGAAATTCCTATCAGAGTATCAGTCTCTGTGTTCAGTTTTCTTTTGTTTTTGGGATTTTGCCAGAAAAATCTCCAACACTTCTCAAATTGGATATAGAAGAGCTCCTAGAGTTGAAGATTTGTGTTACAATGTGTCTGGTTTAGAGAATTTTCAGTGGGCTACATTTGCATTTCATTTCAAGGGTGGCTCAGACATGGTAGTGCCTAGTGAGAATAGGTTCTCTTGTGTAACTCCTGGTAGTTCTGATACATTATGCTTGACAATGATGAATGGTGGCACTGCTGTTAATGAACCTGCCGTTCTCATAGGAAACTTTCAGCAGAACAACTTCTATATATTGTATGACAGAGAAAAGAAACGTTTGGGCTTCACTCAGCGGGCCTGCAAAACATTGGGCTGAGTCATTGATGTAGTGCCCTACATGTTCCATAGTGTATGATCTCCCTTTGAACCATATGCTTTTCATGCCCTATTGAGCTGTTGGGCTAAGCATCCCGTATGCACTTTACAAAATAAATAAATCCCGGCATTCTGTAGGCATTTTACAAACTAAATAAATATTGCTCTGGGATATTTCTCGACATAATGTCAAGAATTTCTGTCTTTTATATGTATAAAATAGTTAGTTTGATTATATGCTAGGGTCAGTTTCTCTGTTGGACATAAAATCGATTTGCCCACTTATACAATTCATTTATCAGGATCATTTATCAGTATTGTGTGGGAGATAGCTTGAATGCTCTCGAGAATTTTATTTCCCACAGGTCCCACCTCTCGCCAAATTTGAAATAATCGCATATAGATTACACATATACTTGATTGAGATGAAAGAATTGTGTTAGATATTTCAATTGTCTTTACAGCTTATATTGTCTCAAAGGCTGTGTGCTTACACGGTTTCAATAATTAGGATTATACTATCCTAAAAGGTGTTTAGGCTAGTCTAAGTTTTTCACAATTTTAATAAAATATTTACTTATCGATTTAACTTTCTTTCCATTTAACGTATATGTTTTCTTTTATCTAAATAAACTCAGCGTTCTCAAAGGCCGTTGGCTTACACTGCTTTAACAATGAAGATTACACTATGTAAAAATGGTGTTAAGGATATACTAAGTTTTTCACAATTTTAACAAAATATTTATCTATTGATTAAATGGATCAAATTTGATAATGCAAATTATCTTTATTGATCATTTATGATATTATATACTGTATCAAGATATTACATATATACAAGAAGTGATGTCTCGAGATAAGAAAACTATCTTGGACACACAATCAATTGGTTGAGAATATCTTAACCACACACCAAACTAGGGATATATAGATATACCCACTCCACACACCAAACTAAGGATATATAGATATACCCACTCCTATAGAATAGGAAAAGACTTCTTTAAGTAGAAACTGATAACCGAGACAAGTAGGAATTATATTTTCCAACACTCCCCTTGAGTGACTACTTCTCTCGATATCAATTTGCAAGATCTACATCTCGTCCGTATGGTAAGTACACCTTGTACCTTGTTCATGCAATTGTCTATGTCCATATAAAGGAACAATCATCTACGAGATTCTCTTTCACATATATGGTTCATCCAACCTCACCATGAACTCCCCTTAAATATAAAATTTCACTTTATGGAGTCTAAAACTAATACTTCCCACCCAATTGTATCCATCCCACAAGGCACACTCTTTGAGGGTGTTAAAACTCTCTAACAGAGGGAACACATAACAATGGGTATGCATGCCTCTCTAGGTCTTACAACAGGTACATAAAACATTTCAAGGACCACAACTAACCATTACAAGACAATATATGACATATAGATTTTCTCTAATTACAATATTTGACTCATAATACACCATGGTCATGAGCCTATTCCACAAACTCACACAAACTTTAATCTAGTTGTCTATCGCTCTTTAATCATTGTTGTAGCTCCTTGGATGCCATCTTCAGTGTCATGCCTTCATCATATCCTATAAATTTGTGTATTGTTGGAATGACGAGTTCTAACACACACTCAGTGGTCAAACCAATGTCACCTAAATAAAAACCAAAAATACCATGAAACTACTTAGTTCTTATTAAAATCAGCATTAAAATCATCAGCATTAGCTCCAAACTCCTTCATTTCAACTTGATCGATGACACCTTTATGATTCGACCAACAATTCCCAGCTGCCCATTTAGATTATGTGCAGCTCAAGCATCTTCAAGCATTGTAGATAGAACAAATCACCACACAGTCCTCTACGCTCCCTCGCTCGGGAATGGGAAATAATTGGTGACCTCTATAATGCTTCCAATATCCAAACCCAAAAGTTGCTTGGTGACAAGCGCAATGGAACATTCTTTGCAATGCTCTACGATTTTCAATACCACCAATCCATCAATCTGAACCGATCTGAGTGGAGTGACCACCTCTTCCATGGCCGCAACTTATGCATCATGTTCATGTTCACCAGAGATGAGCAAATGAAATGCACTGCGAACTAAATCTCAACCATTTTCTTGCCAATCTTGGCATCCTTGGGAGCCTTGTCATTAGCGCCATAAAACAAATCCAATTGTGATTACAATGCACAGATAAAAAAAACTCCAATTTTCACAAAAAAAGATCTGCCTACTTAAGATCATTCAAATTGCCCACATCGGAGGTAGCATAATTATAATTCTAATTCTTCGGGGTAAAAAACATATACCTGTGTGACTGCGCAAACCCCCATCAGGTCCTCTTCATCTTCTGAAAAACATACTTTCCCTTCATCTGCTCGAGGCTGGGGTAAGACTGGATCTCACAACTTCTTGTCCTCCTCCATCTTTCGCTTCAGTTCTAGAGACACAACCAAACTTGGGGGAGATACTATGAATTTCAGCCCCATTCCCAATATCAGTCCCAGTCCCGATACTGGCATGCTTCTTGGCACTAAGCGGTGATGTTAAACACCATATCTTAGTGAAGTTTTCACGAATTTGATCCATCTGACCAATACATAGTGTTGTCTTGCACGACACAAACTAGAGTTTCTTCATCCATCCAACCTAACCCAATCAACCTTCCATGAGGCCAATCCAAAACAAGGGAAGTTGGAAGCCTCCCGGTAGCTCCGCGTGCTCTTGCATATCCTATGACACCTCCAGAAGAACCAACGATAGCATCTTCAATGCCCTCGCCATGTCTCAATTTATCTCTTCCACAAAACGACACTCAATGATCCAACACAACTCATTCTTCACAAGGGGACCAAGAAACAAGCTGCATATGCAGCTTCACAGGACGAGCATTGGCAACCTCCAAAAATCACAGGCACCACCATTCACTAGCTTTGTATCTCCACACACACTCATATGCAGCAACACCCACAGAGGTCCGCCTAGGGAGATCAATGAGCCCTCCTCAACGGCCATGTTTTGGATTTGCAATCACGCTCATCGATTACCAACAACCGATCTACCTAACGAGATGGTTTATTAAATTTTAGGAAGGTAAAATATTATTAAAAGTTATTTGTAAAATATTTGTAGTTTTATAGCATGTTGATCACCAATATTGATAGTTTGGTGTTAACAATGACAATTTCTAATGTTTAACTCTATAAATCATTAAGGTATTTTATATTTTAATTAAATAATATTAATTAAATAATAGTAATTTGTTAGCATGTGATTGACTTAAAAGTTTGTATGTTTTATTAAATTTCTTGACATGTGTCTCATGTCATCTATGAAATATAGTTACCCTCAGAATTTTCCAATTTAGATAGGCATTATGGTTGGCATATTGTAATCAAAATTAAACTAAAACTTTCATGGAGATCATGGTTGACATCTTGTAATTAAAATTAAACTAAAACTAAAGCTATATTTAAGTAAATTATAGCCATATTACTTGAATGAAATTAATAATACAAAAAACGAAAAAAAAAATTAATGCAAACTAGGAAATAATAATATGATAAAATTAAAGCAATAAATAAATCACATTTAAAACTAAACTAAATCAACTAAAAATCTAAATTATAATCATATTAATTAAAACTAAACTAAAAACATCAATTTTTGAGAGTAAATTACAAATTAGAATATAATATTATAAAATTATATTAATTAGGAATCAAAATAAAGTTATGAAGTTAAAGTAAATTAAGTCATGAAAACATTTGAAGTAACAAAATTTAACTAAAAATTAAAAGTAATTAAAGAAACTTTTTGTAATTTTGGCAAGGCTCATTTTCATCATGTCCAATGTAATATTCCCCAACACTGGCGAGGAAGTGCATCAGTGACTTCACATCAAGGAGTGTCTCTTAGAAAAGCACCTGATCACCATCTATCGAGGCACACGTGGACAAAAAAACTATATTTAAGTGAATTATGATCATATTACCTAAAATTAAATAAAATTAATAATATAACCAAAGTAAAAAATATAGTAAAAAACTAAATAATTAAAACTAAACTACAAATTAAAAAGTAATAATATAGAAGTGCATGTAACTAAGAATCAAAATAAAATTATGAAATTAAACAAAACTAACTCGTTATAAAGCATCAAAAGAGATAATTAAAATAAAATTAAAGTAAAAAGTAAACTACATTTAAGACTAAATTAAAACAACTAACGATCTAAGTTATAATCATATTAACTAAAATGGTATGAAATTAAAAATACACTCAAACTTAAAAGAAATAAAAAAAATCATTCTAACTAAATTACAAACTAAAATATAATAATATAAAAGTATATTAATAATACAACGAAACTAAAAAATATAAAAAATAATAATATTATAAAAACATATTACCTAAGAATCAAAATAAAGTTATAAAGTTAAACTAAATTCAATTATTATAAAAATTGAAGTAACAAAACTAAACTAATTAAAATAAAACTAATGAGATAACTAAGCTATATTTAAAACTAAACTAAAAGTCTAAATTATAATCATATTAATTAAAGCTAAATGAAAGTAATAATACCCAAACTAAAAAAACAAAATAAAGAAATCAATCATTCAAAATTCTACTTTAAGTCCCAAGGTTCATCCACCTTTAACCTTGAGGTTCGACCAACCTTAAAAAAATTGAGGTTGAGTCGAACCTCATAGCTATTGCCCAAGCCAAATTCGAGCTCAAATTGAACCTCATCATTACTGAACCTATATGACTTAGACTAAACTACAAACTAAAATATAATAATACAATCTTTGTTACAATATTGACCTTCTATCGTTTTACAATGTCAAAATTATAGTGAGTTCGGGAGGCTTCTCTCCAAGCTTTTTTAGCATAGGAATAAAATCTTAAATCAAAATAAATAATTTGTTTATTTAGGTCCAATAGATCATTGCTTGGTCTCAGCCGACGTTAACCACCACCACCATCATCATCATCATATTAATTCAGAATCAAAATAAAGTTATGAAATTAAATTAAACTAAATTCTTGTAAAAAATAAAATAAAATAAATCAACTAAAAATTAAAAGTAATTAAAATTAAATTAAACTATTTGATGATGGTGGTGGTGATTATAATGGTTAATGTCCACTGAGACCAAATTGGTCTATCGGACCTCTAATTTTCTTAATTTTTAATTGTCTCGCTCCTCGTCTTCCATGGTGAGATTGGTGTTGTAGCTTTCTTTTTTTTCCTCTATGGTCCTCTAGCTTCCTTTATCTTGCATCTTCTTCAGATTTTCTATTTCTTGGGACATTGGTGTCTTAGCTTTGCGATCTATTGTGTTCGTCCTTTTGAAGTTAGTCGGAGAAGAATTTGGTCTAGGAGATCTGCCTTGCTATTAAATGAAGATTTATTTTGTCTAGTATTTGAATCCTCATATTTGTTGATGCTTGAGGGGTTGTCGAGTTCACTTTTTTATTGTTGGGCGAGGCTTTCTCCTTGCTTGTCTTGAGAGTTGTTTCTTTCTTGCCTAATTTCTTGTGATTTAGAGTTTTCTCTAGAGTATTCTTCTTTGATGACATGGTAGTGTTCTTTTTGTGCTCCTTCCCACCATGTAGATCTTTGGTGAATGTTTCTAGTAGAATTTTTCTGGGAGGTTTTTGGGCAATTTTTGGCTAGATGGCCTCTGTCAAAGCACGATCAACATCGGAAGAGAACACTTTCATAATCGAGTTTCTGTTTCCACAAATAGTCTTTAATTGTTAGGCTTTTTTCATTTGGGAATCCGATGTCGAAGTCCATTTCCACACAGATGCGTGCATAGGTGGTTCTTACATATTCCTCTATTTCTGGGCATGTGCAATAAAATTTCCCAATTGCATTTCTAAAGGTTTTTAGTGAGGAGAGATTCCAGAGATGCAAGGGTAGGCTTGGCAATCTCACCCAAACTAGTGCTGAGGTTATGACTACTATTGAGGAATCAAATGATGGGTTCCATGGCTTCATGAATAGGCCTGAGTTTCCCCAAAACCAAGGGCCGAATCTAGAATACATTGTCTTCTTTCAAGATTTTCAAAATCTACTATAAAGAAACCCTTAGCATAGGGGTAGATATTAATTTCGTAATAAATGACAAGCTTCCATACCTTCGAGATCCAATTGTGGAGAGCTCTCAGCCACGGCCAAAAACCATTGAACTGGCAGATTAGCAGATTAGGGTACTTTCAGAAAACTTCAAAGCCTCATGGACTGAGGCTTGGACCACCTAGACAGTGGGAGATGGGGCTTCACTAACGATATGGGCAGGAGCTTGCCCTCCAGAAGCGGACAAAACTGAGCCAACAACTATTTTCGCGAAGCTCATAGCCATATTTTACTTTCTCGTAGAGAAATAAGGTAGAAGATCAGATCTAGATTTAGTCGCAGAAGATTGAACATAAGATTAGATCTAGAACCCAGTAGCAAAAAAAAAAGGCAAAAGATTAGATCTAGATATAGCTGCAGAAGATTAGATCTAGAACCCATCAGAAGATTAGATCTAAAACCTAGCCGTAGATAAGGTCAACTTTTATTAAGAAGCACCCATGATTACTCGTTGTGCGGAGATCTGACATTCGAGTATGTCAATAATATTTCTAGATTCTTTGCTTCCTGATTGTTCAATAGATTCCTCGCAGTAATTTGGTTGTCGTGGGTAGTGATTTGAACGGTTGAGAGGGGAGGGACAGGACAATGAAGGGACCCCAGAAGAAATTGACAAGATTGGGATGACATAATCTGCAGAAATGCTCAGAGGTGCTTGGCTATCTGCCTTGCGTTCGGAACAGAGCTCCAAAGAAACAATGAGCATATCCGGGCTATCAGAAGAGGAGGTCAGACGCAAATGCAAAACTGAAAGTACCAGATTAGGGTAAGTCAGAAAATAATGTTAAAATATTTTAGTTTTAATGGTTCTGTAAATAATTTGTTTTTTGTTGGAATGTAGATTAAAGTTTTTTAAAAATATATTGTAACTAATATTTTTTACATTTATGAAATAATTGTATTTAATATAATAATAATAACTATTATTTTATTGTTATTCATCTTTATGTAAACTATGGAGACAATAGTAAACCATATTTAAAATTAAACTAAAATTATATTTAACTAAATTATAATCATATTACTTAAAATTAAATAAAATTAATAATACATTTCCATCACGAAAATAGGGAACTTCGTTGATGTAACTATTTTTCAATGTTGGGCAGTTATCATTTTGTAGTATTAGCATTTACGACAACTTTTTAACCAACTTCCACCAAAAGAAAATTTAGAAATCAATTTGTAGTAAAGTTCTCGAACTAATTTTTTGAAGTACATAAATACATTAAAAAGTATTCCACCGTGAATGTATAACTTGTAAATTTGAAAATCGTGAATGTATAACTTGTAAATTTGAAAATTAAAAATCAAAATTGCATTTGTAGTAAAGTTCTCGAACTAATTTTTTGAAGTACATAAATACATTAAAAAGTATTCCACCGTGAATGTATAACTTGTAAATTTGAAAATGTGAATGTATAACTTGTAAATTTGAAAACTAAAGAGTTGCACTAAAGTTCTCGAACTAATTTTTTTTATAAATAAATACATTGAAAGGTAATCCACCGTGAATGTCTAACTTGTAAATTTGAAAATTAATGAGTTACATAAACTTTTGGTTATGGGCTTGCTAATCGTGAAACTCTATTCTACCTATTATTAGTCACTGTCCTCTGGGCCTCGCAGGGACTATAGTAATCGGTTTTGGCTGGTTATTATTAGTTCTACGCGTGAATCCATAAAAAACCGTATTCATTAACCTAAGTTTCAACTTTACATTTCATAAATCACTTTTTTTTAACCAATACGAAATCTCTACCGCTATTTCGACCACTAAGAATTTTCACCATCTTATTTGGCCTCATATCGAGGCCAGGATCTGGCCAAACTTAAGATAAATCTTGATTTAAGATATGGATTCAATCAATTTTCTGAACATGGGAACTAATGCTAGCATTGCATTAACATTAATTCGCTAACATTAAATGTTAACGTGATATATCAGTGAACTTTATAAGTTTCGCAAGTGTGCATGCATGTTGAGGTGCCCATCGTTGAAGTTGGCAGCTGGATATGTGCTGTCGAGCATAGGGGCGGTGATCGCTTCTTCATAAGAGCCGACCTGCGTGGGAGTCTGCCATGCTCTGTTGATCTGTTGCGCTTTGTAAAGGACTCCCCGAGGTTTTCATGCGATGACAGGGAAATTTCCAGGCCATCTACAATCGAGCAGAAAGATGCAGCTGTACTTCGGTGCTCTTCGCAGCCCTCCCCAGTCACCCCGACATGGATATCTCGCTCTGCAAGGCTACCAAGGTCCGCTTTTCTTTCTTTTGTGAATTCTAATTTTCTGCAGAATGATCAATTTCCATTTATAAGTTTACATAATTGTTGAAAGCATCAAAATTTCAAAACTGTAAATCAAAATTTCAAAACCGTAAAGACAACATCTTAATTTTTTTTAGCGTTATTGGTACTTACTGAATTTTACAGCTCCATTAGCATTGAGTGTGGCTCCATCAACTACTTTCACATCCTCAAAAGAGACGTCATCATTGCAATTCCTCGCATATTTGGGGTGATATCATTCTGTACAGTCTCCATGAAATTTGCCGAAGGCCTATTCTTCAGCTGAAAGAAGTATCCATAAAAGTGTCAGTCGACAAATGCCCCTTTTCTTTTCTCAATTAGATCCATCATATAAGATCAACCTCTTATACATATATAGTCTTCACTAGTATCTCTGTAAACATAACTCAACTTAGTTTGATAGAATTAGAAATACACTAATTATAAACATAGCTTCTACTGTTTTTTACTAAAAGCAAATTAAGACAGTACCATAACTTCTACCGTTTTTAACTAAAAGCAGATTAAGACAGTGCTTTAGTAAGAGAACTGCAATCTGGTATAATTACGCAAATCAGATTCCATCAACGCTCTAGGAAACAAACTAAAATCTGTTATACGAAAACCAATTGTGAACTAATTCATAATTATTTCAAATTTTTTTATATTCAAACCTGCAAGCAATCGAGCTGGTCTTCAAGAATCTCCAAAGCATCTCAAATAGAAGAAAGGCTCCTCGCTTCCTTGACTCCATCGACGCCCATTTGAGTTCCAGAGAATTTACCCCCATTCGCGAATCTTCCCTGTTCTTCGTCCACAACAGCGTCTGCTTTTTTCCCATTGATTTCAGTGTCATAATTGAGCACCCTCTCTATGGCATCGTCAATTTTCGCATGCAGTTTGGATGCCTGGCTCAATACCATTAATATCTCATCCGTATTCATTGATATTATGATAAGAGAAGGGATACCCAAATGAGATTCGAAAGGGCTGTGGCCTTCAGTTACTTTATTAATTCAAAGCTTATAAATGGGAAGAAATTGCCGAAGTACAATGTCGGGATCTCAAGCTTCCCGACATCATTCAGCAAATCAGAGACAGCATACCCAGTCTCGATATCGAATTTTTTCAATGCAGAAATTAGAATATATCAGTGTATATTATTTTAAATATTGATGATTAAAGCAGAGTAGAGCAGAAAGATCTAAGTATGCAGCAAGCAGCAGTTTTACCTGTTTCAGTAGCTTTTGCACTTCTTTAAATTACTGACTGTGTACACTTTGCAGGAACTATTATAGATGCTCGGATAGCAACTGCGATGTGAAGAAAACAGTGGAACGCGACTCCCATGATAAAGGAGTAGTCATAACTAGTTACCTGGGCAGACATAATCATGAGAGCCCGTGTGTGATCTATTATATTGCCAAGCCTGACATACTTCAACAGCAACGCCAACCTATCGTCTCCCCATTATTGCAGCATTTATCTTCAGTCTATAATTATCTTCCCGGGAAGTTTGAACAGCATCAATAAACGGATGATGGAACTGCAACATAATGCCGATAGTCTATTAATTTTCTAATGGGTGCTGCAAAGAATTTGCCCCAAATACTGATATGAGCTCAAAACCAGAGAGCGTACACAGGAGACCAGCAAGGTTTTGGCGTTAAACAAAAAGACTATTGAGGACGTGTGAACAAACTAGACTTTATCCAGAAGACACGTTTCGCTCATGCATACTTACTTTCTTCAATATATTTTTACCTAAATTGTATAGTCTTTATGACATTGGACAATAAACTTTTTGCCAAAAGTTTATACCTGCTTTATGACAGATTAATTTATTTAAATTGTAAATTGGTATTATAATGAAATGCATGCTTCACATGCCCAGTGGCTAATGCTTAGTAGTACATAATATTAAAATGTACGTCGTTGAAGCTAAATTTATTTTAAATCCAACAATATACGTCCCGGACCATACAAAGATTAAATACGCCTACCTTTGTTTATTAGTGAGAGCTTATTACTAGATATAAGATGTATGCTCGTGAGCATAAAAGCCATTAAGTGTCATGACTCAATTTTGTGCCTTCCCAACCCTTCAATTATTTCTTTCCTGTGTGCTTGTGTCCTCATACGAGCTACATATTTATTTGCAGCTGGCCAGTTGATGCTAGCCACAACAGCTGCGATAGAAGGACTCTTGTCATCCATAGGGTGTGGATGAGTGACATCTGCACCAAAAAATATGGCCGGTTCACTGAACAATCTTGGTAGCTGTCTCGGTAGTGGATTGTAGAGTGCCACGGTACTGCCACCCACCTTAGCGTTTATCTTCAAGGCCAAGTTTGCGAGATATTGGGAAGACAACACTGTGTCACAGCTCCTATACTAGTCTCACAGATTCTCTTCAAATCTGCATATCCCCTGTGCTTTCTTTCCATGACGCACACTAATAGATCCAGATTCCTAGATGCATTATCGTATATTTTTCTCAGCTTTGCTTCCAGAAGATTTGCATTCTCTAGTATATGCATTTGTTCAAAACAAGGGTGCACAATAGTAGATCTACTAAGCGATATTCCAAGTTGAGAACACCTTTGAGCCAATCCTACGATGAACTTGCCTACATTACTACGTTGTTCAGCATTTCCACCAAAGCTGATCAGTGCCCATCTCGCTATACTTCTGCCTTCAACCACATGACTGTCTAGGAAATTCCATTGTCTATCCTGCCGACATGGAGTAAGATCCTTAACTTGACCACCATTCCCAAGCTTCATCTTTGGTGGTTGGAGAATTTTCCCATTCAGTTTGGTCATTTCCTGAGAAATGTAAATCTTGAACTCTCTATCATAGTTCCCACTGCAAAAGGGAACAAATAAATAGCACTCAGAAAAAATATAATAGACTCAGCAAGCAATAGATAAATGGAAGTTTCTTATGTTCTGGCAGCTCGGGATTTACCACACACAACCTGTACAAAATCCATTCAGAACTCTTCCTGCAATGCCTCAGCTTAAGTTAACTGTCACAAAGCTTAAGTTAACTGTGTAAGGCTGCTTTTTGCCCAGCTTAACTTGTAAAGGATGCTTTTTTCCCACTCATGGCAGGACGTTGCTGCCTGCAGCTGCCTTCTTGGTTTAATTTATTAAATAGATCTACTTGCTAATTCTTCTTTAAAAAAATTAATTAATTCTTTTCTAAAAAACTGTATTTATAAGGTTTTTTGTTTTTTTTTAATCTCAATGAATAAATTGGTAAAAATGTAAAATAAATGTCACAGGCTAAGTAATGGATGGAATAGACCCAATTGCTAGTCCTCTTGCTAAAAATGATATAAATTATTTTGATTTCATTTATCTGATAAATTAGTAAAAATATAAAGTAAATAGGAGTGAAAATTTCTATGTTGAATCTCCACAATATATAAAGTAAATAGAAGTGAAATTTTCTATGTTGAATCTCCACAATAAATAAACCCAGTTGCCAATTCTTAAGGTGGAAGCATGAAATAAATGCAATTACCAATTCCTTAGTTGGAAAAGAATAATAACAATAAAATGAAAATTCCAATTTGATTTTAACCTGGAAAAAATATTTTAATTTTTTTTAAACCCATGAAGTCCATCTATAAATTATTATCCATATAATTTCTATTTGTGTTGTCTCTATATCATGTCTCACCTAAATCTCTTCTAAACATGGATGATAAAAAAGAGAAAAGGGGAAGTTCAGCGTTGAGGTCCCGACATCTCTAAGTTTGGAAATGTAATGAAGAGTTGTCTTTGGAGTGACAATCCATTTTTGTAATGGAGTACAATGTCCTGGTCACCTCCTAATGTTGTCATTCATTATTCAGTCCCATAAAAATATTTCCTCATTTATTTATTGATGGTGTTAGAATATTGGACATCATGGCCGGCTTTGTCATGTATTCCAGTTGTTTGCACCACTCCGAAATTGGACTAAAGCTCAAAGTAATGTCAAATTCAAAAGCGACAATTCTACTTGCAGAACACTACGACCAGCGAGCTAAATGTGAGCGACGGATTGCTCACTTCAATCCTGCAATTCACCGTAGTGTTGCGCAACCTCGATTACAGGATCGGTGTCATCTACGATAGCCAAAGAAACTATGCCTCATATCTGGATCAGCAGATCACGACAGAGTGGCTGTTGCCCCGTTTCTACCAGGACCCCAAGGATATCAATTTTATACGACAATTCTGTTACATTGGCTCCCCTTATCTG
Source organism: Pinus taeda (assembly GCA_000404065.3). Lineage (NCBI taxonomy): Eukaryota > Viridiplantae > Streptophyta > Pinopsida > Pinales > Pinaceae > Pinus > Pinus taeda. The sequence goes on along the minus strand of APFE030194702.1, from coordinate 274,726 downwards.
TGAGCACCTGAATTATGAGAGGCTAAAAGGGTCGTTTATTAGAAAGAAAATTGAACTGGAAGTGAGGATCAAGAGGGTGGTACAGTTGTCATATTATTATTGTACTGCAGATTATATGTTATGCTTATGGTATAGACATTATAATATCTAGTTTATAGCATAATGTGCAGCTGGAAATGAATTTTCTATTGCATGGAGAGTTCTAAACATCTACATAAGAAGCTTATATGTAAAGAAGGGACAACCTTGTATAGTTGGATCAATCAATTCTAGTTGAGTCATTCAATGCTATTTCAATCTTTCGATGTTGATAAGCATTACACCCATATGACATCAAGTTTCAATTTCTTCTAATTTCATGGTGATCATTTTCTGCGTTCAATATCCAATATCAGTATAGATATTGGAAGCTTTTAGTTCTCATACTAGACATTGATGGCATCATTTCAGAGAAGTAGTAAGTTTCCAAGAAGTAATAAGTTAATTCAAGATACATGTTTATGAAAAAGTAGTTTCAATACAATGTATATGTAGCAATCTTCTCCTTCCTACTTTCACAGAGGTTCCCCAACTCCATTAAAGTTTGGGATCTTTCCATAAATCTAATCTCCAAATTTCTAACTTTGACAATGCCTTTCTTCTGGACAACTGTTCTTTCAACACAATGCAAATAGAAGCCTTGCTGGCTCAAAGGCATTGCTACTGAGGGATTCACACAGTAGAGAGCCGAAGTGTGAAATTGAAACAATAGTTAACAAGGCCTGAGTATAAATATAAATTTCACGAGGTGCCTTTCCGACACAGCGAGTGGACCACTTTCTTTCTTTTTGCTTTATATTTCAATTTTTTTAAAAGGTTGGTCGGGAGTAAGGTTCCATAGATTATCTGTTATGATTATGGTATAGACATTATAATGTCTAGTTTAGAGCATAATGTGCAGCTGTAAATGTATTTTCTATATCATGGAGTTCTAAACATCTACAAATCGGGAGTAAGGTTCCGCAAATTATTTGTTATGCTTATTGTATAGACATTAGAAGGTCTAGTTTATAGCATAATGTGCATTTGGAAATGTATTTTCTATTGCATGGAAAGTTCTGAACACCTACAGAAGAAGCTGATATGTAAAAAAGGGACATCTTTGTATAGTTGGATCAATCAATTTTAGTTGAATATTTCAATACTATTTTAATCTTTCGATGTTGATAACCATTACACCCATATGAGATCAAGTTTCAATTTCTTCTAATTTCAAGGTGATAATTTTCTCAGTTCATTAACCAATATCAGTATAGATATTCGAAGCTTTTAGTTCTCAAATATTATAATGTTGTGCAGCGATTAGAACGATTTTACAAGACAATTCAAGTTATTAGTTCCTTTTCTACCGCCTTATGACATTTTCTTTGCAACATCTGGTGCACATGCTAGTATTAGTAATAATTATAGTATTATGAAAATCTTGATATTTACTATATTAGTATAATGTTTTATATTATATTATCATATTATATATTTATAGATTTAATTTGTATATATTTATATATATTATCATCATATTATTATATATATATATATATAATAATATATAATTAGTGTAGCATTAACATTTAATATTTAATATAGTATCATATATTACTAATGATTAGTATTACCTTGATGTAGCATAGTAGGATTAGGTAAGATTAACACTTATTTTATGCTAGGTTAACTCTAGGCTAGTCATAAGTTAGTCTTTAACTTGATCCAATAGAACAAGTCGAACCCACCATTTCAAATGGAAAAGAGTATGATTTGGGGCTGTGACTAGGTGGTCTCGTCGTTGTTGATGAGGTCATTTTTTCCCATCAACAAAATGGTGCTAGAAGGAGGGCGTCCCTTTGACAAATGTACTTTGTGAGTCTTGTATTTTAAAGTCTAATTTTCTAGATGGCTTCTATTAAACTTCCTATTTGGATTTGTATCTCCAAACACTTGAAATGGAACGCTCCAATGGAAATCAGAAGATCCTTGAGATAGGTAAAATTGGATGGGGAAGGTAATACTTTTGGATTTGAACAAATTCTCCAGTTTTCTTTTAATTTTTATCATTCTTGTATTGACCTTGATGAGCTTCTTCTATGCAAGATTTCTAATTTGACTTTTATAGGCCTTTCCAAATAATAGAGGGAGATGATTCCAATTGCCTAAATCCATAGTTTTGATGAGTGTGTTACAAACATATTTCATACATTTGAGGATATTAGTTATGAATAGGTGTGTGATAAAATAGAGAATTTAAGAAGGTTAGTAAACGAATATTTAGTTGATTTTATCCATAGATTTAAAATTTTATGTTTAAAATTGAGTCTAAGGATCAAAATGCAAATGGAGAGTTTATGGAATGGTTACAAGAAGCACTTTCTATTTCTTATATTCCAAATGTTTCTGAGGAAAAGGAGTTAGTCATTAAAGATCCACCCACATTAAATAACATGTTTGAATCAAAGAAAATTAACAATGCACAATCTATGAATGATAAATTTCAGCGATGCATAAACCTAGATAATCATCCTATTGTTGATCTTGATCATATTACAGATCGTTGAAATGACTCTATTGTTTCTATTAACCAATAAAATCATCAAGTGCAAATTTTAAATGCTAATTATAATATTGTGAATTGTATAGAAGATATATCTTCTCGTGGTATTGAAAAAATTCGATTAGAATCACTCTTAGGAAAATGAAAACATTGCACATAAGTTTCAATATGAAAGTTGTTCCGGTGAAATTGGAACCTCATCAGATAGGGAACTTTTTAGGTTCATCTCCTGAAATAGTCACTTCTTCCTAGATTTCGTTTATGAAAAAATTTCTTTTACTATTCTTAACCAATTCCTTTTGATACATATGAGTTTAAGGAAGACAAAGAATTTCCTTCAAACCTTATTAGCAATGAATTATTGCTCAAATGTACTCAAGGTAACAAATTATCAATAGATTACAATTTCATGGTTATGAGAATTCTCTTAAGGTTTAATCTGATCATTCTGATGGATTTGACGTACTCTTAAGAAAGGAAGAATATATTAGTCACATTATTTATGATAATTTTTTGAAGTGTGAGAAAAGTGAATTATTATCAATATCTCACATTTATAATTACTCATGTATGTCCCAAAATGAGGACTCCCCTTTTATCGATATTACTATTGAAGAGCTCAATTTTGAAGATTTATCAAATGATAATGACTTTTCCATTCTTATTTATGACTCTTGTATTTCAAAAGTTCCCAACATTGATCACGATCTTGAACTTCAATCAGCTCCACACGTAAGATATTTTATTAATCCTAATCATATTACTTTAGCCAATATTTGTGGAAGGGGAATTTTATAAATGAATCCCAACTGGCTTCTAACAATAGTATAGTTTGTAGTGGTTGGAATTTTGAAAAACTTAACATTGAATACTTATCAAGTTAATCAATAAAGGTACATAAATTTCAAATCCTAATTGATCATAATTTAATTCTTCAAGCACTTGATTCGTTCAATGATATTCTTACTTATTCATTCAAAGGTCGTTTGGATGACTCAATTAATTTGCTAATTGCTAACAATTTTTCTCATATACATAACGCTAATTTTTTTCATCTATTCCTACATTTGACCTCCTTCAATCTCTAATGAATATTCACCCATATTTTTATGATCCATGAGATATTTGATCAGAGGAAACCTACTAAGAAAGTATGATTGAAAATAAATTTCTTTTGTAAATTTATTGGTGATAGATATACATGACATATTAAGATTTATTTTTGATAGTTTAGTACTATTTTTACCTCTTTATGTTGATGTTAGATAGATAGATAGATAGATAGATAGATATATATATAGATGAATGAATGAAATAAGGTTCTTAAGTGGTTACATCAGAAATATGATTATATCCAGTCATTCCCCCTAGAGAATTAGAGCATGAGTAGATTTAGTCTAGTTAGTTTAATTTTCTTTTCTTTTAAAATAAAGAAGTTATAATACATTTTGAGTAATCATAAAGAAAGTAGGTTGGTGCTTATGTTTATCAATGCGTACTTTTAATACTTATCATTTAAACTTACAACAAATTTACAATGTCTATTCATTTATTGAGATTTCTCATCTTGATTAAAACTCAGGATTATAATCATAACTGCATTTTTAGTGGAGTTATAATTTAGAATAAGGGACTTATTAACAAATATTTATACAGGAGAAAAGATATTATAATCCTCATATCCATTTTTATGTAAAGCCCTTTTATTTTGCACTGTAAGAATTTTCTCATGGCTCATTCTCTTATTTGTTTTCTTTTTAGTTTCTCATATTCGTTTGCAGTATTCTCAGTTTTTATTTTATTTGATTTAATATGATTTGATTTCATTTTTTATTTTTATTTCTAATAAAACTAAATGGGGATACTTTATTCGTTGAACACCAATGGTGATTCAAGGGATTTTTTACTCTGTCATTTAGATAGCTTTTTCATTTACCTTAAATTGACATCACCATTGGAGTTCTTAGTCCTCTCACATTAATTATTTTCCTCTGGAAGAACATTATCTTTTCCAAGTGATAGGGTTCATATTTTCAAGGAAATAACTTACTTGAATATAGCTCAATGAATCCCACCCATCCAACAACTTCACATAATAGCCTCTTAATTGATAGTTTTAGGTCAGTGATGCAGGAGCATCCAGCTCACCATGACCAGGTGAAGTCTCTGCCAGGTTGGAAAGTTGCTTTAGTATTTGGATTGTTTTTTTATGTTTAGTTTATCAAGACATGAGATAGGATTTTGTTTTGTTTTACTTTTAATTGTTGTGTTAGTAAAAGTTAATAGTCGGTTACGGTTGTTATTTGTCTAACAGTAATAAACAACAGTTTAATAATTGTTCTGTCAACTTATGGAGGAAAAGACAAAATTGTCTAAATGAAGATCATGTCATGTAAACCGAACTGAGAGCTAGAAGTTACACAACTATATTATTTTTGTTCAATTGAAATCAATTACATTTTGAATTAACTGTAAACAAAAGATGTATAAATGTAGCAATGTAAAAGAGAGAAAAGGTTCAACAGTTTCAGAATCAAGAAATAAAATAGAGACAAAACGTTTTTCTAAATTGTCCATCTGTGTCATTGCCTACATACTGTATTATTTTATTTTCATTCATTGAACTGTTAATACAAGGCTACTAGACAGAAAATGAACACTGTAGGTCGTGTTTCCTTTTGTCCTCATCGAACAGAAAACACCGTTGAATATGTAAATATAGCCATAATCTAGAACGAATAAGAAGCGAGTCGAATCGCAGCCAAAACAGTAAAGCACGATGAGACCATTGGGGAGATAATATCAAAACAGAGCACTGGAGAAAATATAACATAACAAAGGTAATTTCTGACAAACCCTCTAAATTTTCATAAGCAAACAGAGATGAAAAAATTTGTATTCGTATTGTTGTTGTTCAAGTCACATACATATTACATTCGTTTATAGACCAAAATCAGTGTCAGGGTCCACAAAATGGACAAACCCTAGCCTAGGGTTTGATAATAGGGAACACCCTTCACTCAAACGAATAGCCAACCAGAACAGAAACTGAAGCAAGACTTAAGCTTCATCTTTGAAAGTGATTCAGACTGAATATGACTACAAGATGGTGAGTGACAAGCCCTGCAGAAACTCAAAGACCCTAACTGCAAATTGACAGATTTTATGAGCCAGAGCCTACCGGTAGAGGGTTGCCACATTTTTAGACCGAACCTGTAAGAAATCTTTGTACGCAGGTCAAACAATAGACCTACACAAACGAAACAAAGTTGAGTTAGCATACCTATATAGTGAGACTTGAAATTGAAACAAAATAGAAGCAGCGGGAAGATATAACTTACCTAAGTACACCCGAACCAAGGATGTTGTGGAACAGAGCCACCGACGAATCGAAGGAGCCTGAGATAGAAGGAGCATGCTTGTTCAGTGTCAATACTAGAGAAAGGTCAAACTAAATCAAGGAGAGAACCATTTACCTAGTTTGTAGCCGTGGAAGACCATCATGCTGTCACCTGAGTCCATGGGCACCAGAAGTTAACCAATTTACATACCGTAGCAGAGACAAAGGCAATAAAAATAATAGCAAGTGACAAGAAGAACGGCAAAATGAGATGAAGAACATACTATGTGAAAAAAATTTGAGCAAGCGCACCTCCAGTGCCAAGATAGACTCGTGACACAAGAGAAGACCATAGACAACCGCATAAACAAGTTTGGAAGGTCGACATTCATTTATAGCCATAACCAAAGAAACACCAGAGGTTGCCATATGTGCTAGAGCAAAAACCATACAAAGTGACAAACAAACCCTTGTAGAGCCGCACAATAGAATAAAACCATCGTGAATGATCGGAAAGCAAAACCATTTTGGGAAAAGACCAAACGGAGGGAACTAGGCCCAAGGATCGTAGATAAGCATTTAATAACACATTAAATTATTACGAGCTTCCAAACAAAATATCTGTTATCCACATTGCATACAACTACCAAAACAACAAACCAATACACCACGTCATAAAGCTCGAAATAGGTGTGAAGCCAAAGCTACGTGGAAACGTGGGCTGGGTAACATCAAAGTGGTATCAAAGTAGTTGTTTATGTTAGTTGGAGAAATGGAGAGAGGAAGGCAGGGTCGTGGCAAAGGTGCTCGAAGGATAGCGGAGGAAGGACTGAGAGAGGAGATTAGAATTCTTGCTGCCCATTTGGAGGTAGTAGAAGTAGGGAGACGAAGAGATCTGGAAATAGGCGATGACAGTGAAGAGGAAACTGAAGCAGCAAGAGATGGACAAGAGGGAGAGACCCCAGAAGTGATATTGTTGAGATCCGTTTTAGTGGAAAGCAGTAAACACAAGCCAGAACTCCCAACCTATGACGACAGTTTATCTATCGAGGTTTTATTGGATTGGATCAGCGAGATGGATAAGTATTTCGAGTGCGAGGAAGTCAGCAAAGACCATAGAGTTAGGTTCATTGCGACGAAATTGAAGGGACACACAGCCCTGTGGTGGGATAGTGTCCAGAACGAGAGGAAAATATTGAACAAGTTGTCGATTAAAACCTGGTCAAGGATGGCCGCCAAGTTAAACGGCAAATTTCTGTCGAAGGACTATTAGATTGCACTGCACAGGCAGGTGCAGAATCTGAGACAAAAATTATTGACAGTGAGGGAGTACACGGAGGAGTTCTATCGAGTGAATTTGTGAGCTGGATATACAGAGGATACCACAGAAAGAATAGCCAGGTATGTTAATGGGTTAAGGTTATATATTTTAGATGAAATCAATATTTTGTCACCGAAAAACACTGAGGAAGCATATCAGAGTGCGATGAAAGCTGAAGAGAAAATTACCAAAAGGTAGAATGCTCAGAGAGGATGAGGAGTCGGCAAGGGAAAAGGCCAGTCATATGGCAGAGGCCAGACTGCTAGTAGCAATGAGGAAGGTAGCAGTTCTGAAGCTTCTGAATCATCAGACATAGGTGATAGTACGAGAGGCAGTAGGTCATCCCAGCGAGGCAGGGAAAATGGCCAAGGTAGAGGGGTTGGTTATCACTTTTATAGGTGTCACAAATGGGGACACGGATTGTTTGAATGTCGAGAAGTAGATCAATCTGGACAACGGGGTGCATATGTGGCACAACCAGAGGAAGCAGTGGTACCTCCCCAAGAAGCAGAAAATGCTCGAGAGATAGGGGAAGCTCTGGTGCTGCACAAGGTGTTGTTAAAACCACTTAAGGAGATTGCCAAATATACACAACGGAAGGCTTTGTTTAGAACAATTTGTAAGTCATGAGGTAAGTGTTGTAAGTTAATTATTGACATTGGTAGTGCTGATAATTTAGTGTCCATAGAGATGGTAGAAAAATTGGAGTTGAAGCGCTTGAAGCTGTTGAGATTTTTCTGTTAATTAATTTTGGGAAAAATCTCATGTATGTGACAAAAATAGGATTTGTTTCTAAGTTAGCTCCAGTTATTTCTGAGGAGGAGTTATTGCTTCCTATATTTGTTGTGACAAAATTTATGATTTAGTTTTCTACTCCCAGCTATAAAATCTAAGCCCGTAGAGGATGTTTAAGCTGAGAGTTTGTGAGGAATTATGCTATTGTAATCTCCTGTTGAATAATAAGATTGCCAATGCTTCTGTTTGGTGGATGTAGCCAAAATTGGTTGAGTGAAGCACATTAAATTAATTGTCTCATGATCTCTACTGTGCATATGTTTTGCTTATGTTTCTGCTGTGCATACTGTAACAATTGATATCAGAGCTCAAGACTGTTAATCCTGTTGAGCACACTATCACACTTTTGTGAGGCCTGTGGAGCTCGGCACGAGTTTTTCATAGGAGCTTCACGAGTCCGCGTCGCATTTTCACGACGAGGAAATCTGCCGCATGGAGGAGCTAGTGGATGGTGGTGCCTTGTTTGCAGCAAAGGAACTGGATATGCGTGTGACCAGTGGATGCTGGGAGAGAGCTCACCAAGTGGTGGTGCAGTTGTGGCCCTTTGTGGCTCGAGCGAGGGAGCCCGTGGTCAAAGATCCCATTGTGGCAATTAATCTCTCTGGCAAAGCTCGAAGGAACCAATGCCTATAACCATGTTGCGTGAAGTTTGTTCATCATAGATTGAGTGCATAGACTGCCTATGCATTGGAGTAGTAGACTACTTGTGCGTTGGACCAGCACATTGACCAAGATTAAACAGTGGCACAATTGTTAGACGTAGCAAAGGTAATGCGTACTCAAGATTTGTGAAGGACTGTGGTTGATTGTTGTCGAAATTTTGGGCAAATATGACATTGATGCCACCACCAGACAAGATAACCAGTATGACTGGTCCTTTGGAAGAACTGGACACCATAGTTACAAGTTCTGTTTGATACCCAGCTTCATTGGCTACCTTCACTGTCCGTCAGATCAGGCATGTGTAGTTACATCTCACGTCGAAACATCCAGGTTGATATATAACTTAAGTGAATTTTGCCAACCCGTGTGCAGGTGGGGTGTAGTCATAAGGAATCCCTGCAATTCCATGACGGACCATACCACACTGTTATCGATTCTTGTTGTGATAATCAATACAAGTTTCAATTCTTCGTTGTATGAATATGTGTAGCCATCGAATTGTTTATTGGATGTCGTCCATACTTATGTCATCATATTTTTGTTGTTTAAGTTGTAATATCCCATGACATGATAAGGCAGAAGCATTATATTGTAAGCCAAAGGCATTTTATTGAGGTAGGGTAGTTTTTTTTTTAAATAGAAACTTTATTTATTAAAAGTTTCAGTTGGAGATTTTGTGTGACACAACATGGAAGAAACTCAAAGTGCTTGATTTGAGATTGAGAAGTTCAATGGCAAAAACAACTTCAAGATCTGGAAAGTGAAGATGTATGATTTACTCGTGCAACAAGGGGTGGTGAAGGCCTTGTTGGGAAAATGTAAACAGCCTTACACCATGACAGATGATGAATAGAGTGAGTTGGATGAAAGAGCATTGAGCGACATTCGACTGTGTTTGGCAGATGATGTTTTGTTTAACATCGTGTCAGAGAAAACTGTTGCTGGTTTGTGGACAAAGCTTGAAAAGTTGTGCATGAAAAAATCCTTAACCAATAGGATTCTTATGAAGCAACAGTTATACAGTTTTCACATGAAGGAAGGTACATCCATTAATGATCGTTTGAATATCTTTAATACTCTCCTGGTGCAGTTAGAAAGTATAGAAGTAAAATTTGAATCAGAAGATAAAGATCTAACTTTGTTATGCTCATTGCCCGAGTCATGGGATCATTTTGTTACTTCTATAACTCTTAGTTCATTAGAAACCCTTGAATTTGATGATGTTGTTGGAGCTTTGTTGTCCGAAGAAACAAGGAAGAGGTCAAATTTAGAAACCTCTACATCAGAAGCAATGATGGTCATAGGTCGTTCTAAAGAAAGACGCTTCAGTAAGCACAACCACTCGCGTTCAAAATCAAAATGGAAGAAGAGTAAGGTAAATTGCTGGTTTTGTGGCAAATCGGGACATTTGAAGAAGGACTATTGGAAGAGACAACAAACATCCAAAGAAGACTCTTCAACAGAGAAGAAAGAAGAAAACACGACAGATACAGGTTCAGAATCCATTTCACGTATGAGTGATGAAGTGTTATCAGTTAATTTGTCTAATCATGATCAACATTGGCTGTTAGATTCTGGTGCATCAAATCACATGTGCATTCATAGAGAATGGTTTAAAAGTTATAAATCAATCAATGATGGAGTAGTTTACATGGGAGATGATGTCACATGTAACATTGTGGGAATTGGAAGCATCCAGCTTAAAATGTTTGATGGGACAAATAAAATTCTAACTGAGGTAAGACATGTACCTGAACTAAGAAAAAACATCATTTCACTAGGAGTACTAGACACTAATGGATATAAAACTTTTATTCAAGGTGGAGTAATGAAAGTTTATAAAGGAATTTTACTAGTAATGAAAGCAAAGAAGGTTGGAAATCTTTTTCAGTTAGAAGGAAGAATAGAGTCAGATCATGTTTCTACAGTATCTGAAAATGACAGTAACTCTATTCATTTGTGGCATCAAAAGTTGGGCCATATGACCGAAAGAGGTTTAAATATTTTATCTGATCGTAAGTTACTTCCTAATTTAAAGTCTGTTAAGTTAGATTTCTGCAAACATTGTCTATTTTTGAAACAAAGCAAGCAAAATTTTAAAACTGGAAAACATACTAGTAAGGGAATCCTTGTCTATATCCATTATGATGTTTGGGGTCCATCTCCTACAACTTCTTATGGAGGATCGCCATATTTTGTATCCTTTATTGATGATTTTTCTAGAAAAGTGTGGGTCTACATGTTAAAGAAGAAGTCTGATGTATTCACAGTTTTCAAACACTTTAGAGCATTAGTTGAAAACATCACTGGAATAACCATTAAATGTTTAAGAACTGACAATGGTGGTGAGTTTACTTGAAAGGAATTTGATAATTATTGCAAGGATGCTGGGATCGAAAGGCATAAAACCACTGCTTATACTCCTCCGCAAAATGGAGTTGCTGAACGCATGAACATGACTCTTTTAGAAAGAGAAAGAAGTATGCTTAGTAATGCCAAATTGCAGAAGGAATTGTGGATAGAAGCATTTATACAACTTGCTATTTGATAAATCGATCACCATCAACTGTAATAGGATGTAAAATTCCTCAAGAGGTATGGAAAGTTCATCCTTGTGATCATTCTAAAATTAATTTTTTTGGTTGTGATGCATATGCTCTAGTTCCAAAACATCAGTGTTCTAAATTAGATCCTAAATCAAAAAGATATATCTTCGTTGGATATGGCGATGGGACTAAGGGATACAGATTGTGGGATCCTACTACTCACAAGATCATCATTAACAAAGATGTTAAATTTAATGAATCTTCACTTGAAAATCCAGATGTAGATGATAAATTGAAATAGGATAATGTATCTAAGCTTCAACACATTCAGTTTGAAACCAGTTCAAATACTGATGATAGTCAGGATGAACAAGTTTCAGATGGAGATCATGAACAAGTTTCAGATGTAGATCATGAACATGTTTTAGATGCATATCATGAAGAAGTTCCTACAGATAATAATCAACAAATTGTGGAAGTACCAGAAACATCTTTAAGAAGGTCCATAAGAATCAAACGTCCTCCTAAAATGTATGATGATTATGTTACTTCAGTTGCTTTAACCGCTAATGATGATGATCCTTTATGCTATCAAAAAGTTGTAGAAGGTTCTAAAAGTGAAAAGTGGATAGAAGCTATGAAGGACGAGATGATGGCATTAGTCAAGAATGGCACATGGGATCTAGTAGAACTTCCTAAAGACAGAAAAATTGTGGGATGTAAATGGGTTTACAAATTGAAAAGGGGTGTTGATGATACGAAGGACAGGTACAAATCAAGTCTGGTCAAAAAAGGTTTTTCTCAGAAAGCAGGCATTGATTTTCATGAGATATTTTCACCAGTTGTAAAAATTGTTTCAATTCGAATTGTATTAGCATTAGTTGCTTTACTTGATTTATAATTACAGCAACTAGATGTTAAAACTACATTTTTAGATGGAGATTTAGATGAGGAGATTTACGTGGAACAACCAGAAGGGTTTGTTCAAAATCACAACAAGGAATTTGTCTGCAGGCTCAAGAAATCATTGTATGGTATGAAGCAGTCACCTCGACAATGGTACAATGAATTTGATTCTTTCATGATGAGTCAAAATTATATAAGAAGTGAATATGATCATTGTGTTTACTTTAAGAAATTAAGTAATGGCATGTTCATTATCTTAGTGTTGTATGTTGACGATATGCATTTAGCAAGCAAAAGCATAATAGAGATCAACAGGTTAAAGGCTCAAATGGCTAGGACATTTGATATGAAAGATCTAGGAGCAGCAAGACAGATTTTGGGCATGGAGATTTTCAGAGACAGGAGCAATGGTAAGATGTGGCTATCACAATAGAAGTATATTGAGAAAATACTCTTGAGGTTTGGTATGAACAATGTCAAGCCTGTTTCAGTCCCTTTAGCATCCCATTTTAAGCTTTCTTCTAGTTTATTTCCTAATACAAATGAAGAAAAAGAATATATGTCTCAAATTCCATATGCCAATGTAGTAGGTTGTTTGATGTATGCGATGGTTTGTACTCGACCAGATATTTCACATACTCGACCAGATATTGTTGAGATTTTTCTGTTAATTAATTTTGGAAAAAATATCATGTATGTGACAACAATAGGATTTGTTGCTAAGTTATTCCTGAGGAGGAGTTATTGCTTCCTATATTTGTTGTGAGAGAATTTATGATTCAGTTTTCTACTCCCAACTATAAAATGTAAGCCCGTAGAGGATGTTTAAGCTGAGAGTTTGTGAGGAATCATGTTATTGTAATATCATGTTGAATAATAAGATTGTCGATGCCTCTGTTTGGTGGATGTAGCCCAGATTGGTTGGGTGAACCACGTTAAATTAGTTATCTCATGATTTCTACTGTGCATATGTTTTGCTTATGCTTCTGTTGTGCGTACTCTGACAAAAGCATCCCAACCCTTACAGAGTTTCATGGCTGAAAAAATGGCATTAGTTGCTAGTGGATGAACAGTGCAAGGTGGAGTTTAAAATATGCAGATATAAGGATAAAGTCATTTGTGACATCATGCTGATGGATGTATGTCACATACTACTAGGCGGACCTTGGTAGTATGATAGGAAAGTGGTAAACGATGGATTGACGAACTGTTATAAAATTGTTAAGGATGGAATCAAGCATTCCCTTATGCCCATCAAGGAAGAAGGGACAACAGAGGCAAGTGAACCAAGAACATTGTTGGTTAGTGGAAAACAGTTTTTGAAATAGGTTGAGGACAGCGAGATAGGTTACGCAGTTGTAAAGAAATAAAGGATAGTGTTGTTGCATACAGAGGTATCAGATTTACCTACAGAAATCCAACAAATGTTGGAGGAATTTACGGACATAGTTGTAGATGACTTGCCAGACAAATTACCCCCAAAAAGGATCATAAGTCATCATATTGACTTCATACCCAGAGTCAGTTTGTCGAACAAAGCGGCATACCGAATGAGCCCCAAAGACATTGAAGAGATTAGGAAGCAAGTGCAAGAACGGTTGGACAAGAGATTGATAAGGGAAAGCTAAAGCCCTTGTGTAGTTCCAACGGTTATCGCTTCGAAGAAGGGAGGAGAGTGGCGGATGTGCACTGACTCAAGGGCCATCAAGAAAATCACCATCCGGTATAGGTTTCCACTCCCACAGATGGATGATATGATGGATTGTTTAAGTGGGGCAGCATATTTCTCTAAGATAGACATGAAGAGCAGGTACCATCAGATTCAGATACGAAAGGGGGACGAATGGAAGACAACCTTTACGCTGAATGAGGGGATGTACGAATGGGTGGTCATGCCATTTGGGCTGAGAAATGTGTTAGTGTTGGTATCTTCATCCCTCCGTCACAGATCAAATCCTCTTGTTGCATTTCATATTTAGGTGTCCCGCCCAGTCATTTGCATTCCGTTAAGCGCATGGATCATCTGACGATAGTGGATTTCCTATAGTTTCCCTCATTGTCATTTACCTACTGGTTTATGTTTGATCATTAAAAAGCATATACACTCACCTTTTTTATCTTTAAAATTGCAAAGGTCCATTTAGGGTTTCATTTTCTTCTAGGTCTAAGGTTTCATTAGGGTTTTGTTATAAAAATTTTTTTTCGAAGTGTCCAGTAATTACCAGCAGGCCATGAGGAGGTTTTAGCATCAATAAAATTCATCACCAAGTGTTCAAAAATGTTTTTTCCTCAAAACTCTGTTTTGAGGAAAAAAACTGAGTATTTTGCCTTTACTATAAAAAAATCATGAAATTTTGTTTTCTTCATTGTGTATCACTCCATATACACCGTGGTTTCATTCCTTAGCCCCATTAGTTCCAACACCTACAAAACAAGCAAAAGTCAGGTCATTTAGTTCATCACAAAGTTCAAATGAAGTGAAAAAGTCCAAAAAATAGAGTTTGAAGATAAAGTCATTTGCAAAACATTATGAAAGTGGGTTTGGCAAAATTTAAATTCAAAAGCTCCATGTATAAATCATTTCTCGAAATGTTTAAAGCTTATTTGCACTCCAAGAACAAAGAGAAAATAAAGCAAAGTGATTGTGGTGAGCAAGTGAGAAGTTTGGGTGAAAATCACTCCAAGTTGACTGGCACAGCGTACTGGACAGGAGGCACAGCGCACTCACTAGGCGCGGTGCATTGGGCCTCATTTTACAGTGTAAAAAAACATGGGCGCGGTGCATACGCTGGGCACGGCACATTGGGTTGGATGCGTGTTGCACTCAGCCAGAGAGCCCGAAAACTACCAGAACATCCTCCAATCACCCAGATTTGTCTTGATACAAGTGGGTAGAGCCTCTAGTACTATCTTCCATCCAAGTTTGATGCTTGTTTCATGGTGCTTGCTTCATGGGGAATGTTTAAAAAAATCAAACCCTACTTTTTCAACATTTTCAAAGATTGCTACTAGGGTTTTGTATTTGGCTATTTTGCTACCAAGTATCCCCTCACCTCATCACTCCCTTATTGCATACATTCCTTGGTTTCCTTATTCCCCAAATTCACATACCCCTAATCCCAAGTTCCGTTTTCCAAAATCCCAAATGCACCAAACCCTACTCTCATACTTAAAATCCCAAACCCTAACCCCTCCTAAATCATTCCCTAATTCCCTATTTCTCTAAAATTCCCCTCCACAGTCCCTCATTTCACTGATATCCCTTAGTGGCATAGGTCAAACACATCATCAAAGATAGTTCAAGATAGTTTGGCATATCAGCACCTACTTCTCCAAGACAATTTATCTACCAGCAGCCATGGCATCTGATCCTTCATATGATTATGAAGAGGAAACCCATAGTGACTCACCTACAGATGGACCTGCACCCAGGAGGCCTCATAGAGGTGTCAAACATATTATAGAAGAACCAACCATCCTTTTTGAATTACAAGCTTGCCCTCTTTCCATATTTTGTTTTCAGCACCAGTCCTACTATGAGTTTTGTGAGAAGGTTTCTAGCATTCAGTTTCACCATGAGTTGGCCCGCTTATTTGTGTTGCATTTGCATGACAGCCAATCTACTCTAGCTAGTGTCACTTTCACATGAACACCAGAATCCATTTCACTAGAAACTAGCATTCCCAACATTGGAGAACAATGGAACAAGAGGCACCAAATTGACCGGCAACATTATGAACCGTACATCAAGCCCGACTTTTTGAGATAGTTCAAAAGAGTGTTTCATTTTAGGTACCTCAAAGATGAATATGCTCTTTTAATGAAATTGATCATGAAGTATTTCAGCTGTGAGGGTCGGTTCTACTGTTTATATGCTTATCATATCAGGTTGCTCATGCATTTTACTAGGGTATGGATGATGAACATCCCTTACTTCATGTGTTGAAATATTGAAAGGATGATTACTCTAGTGCAGCACAAAACTCTCCAGCAACAATTCAACAGTTTTTACCATTTTTCTCTCATCAATATTATGGTCATCCATCGGCTTGACTTATAGGGCATCTCTTGGGAGGACTTCATCTCCCGTGAGCTTTTCATAGCTCCTCGGGGACCATCAGAGGCTTTGCATTTGACAGGTGTACCTTCTTATCAGCATGAGGGTCATGAGACACAGGTTGCCAGTATGCTGGCATTTATTACTTATTAAAAGGACACTAGGCAGTTGTTTGCAGCAGCAAAGCGAGTGTTATCTCCACTTGGGGTGGAAGGGGCCTCGCTTCCGACATCAGCACCACAGGGTCAGGACAAAGGCAAGAGGCCAATGCAGGATGAGGGGCCTTCAGGTGAGTGGGACTTTATTCTTATTGAGGATGATGATACGGACATGGGCCGACAAAGCACAAGTCTCAAAGAGATCATCCAAGAGCAGAAGACAGAAATCAAGGCCTTGCCCCTCAACTTGGGGGGGCTAAGTGGATCATAAAATACTTGGAGCAGTAGAATAAGCAACTTGAAGATCAGCACACAGTCATGGAGTTACAAAACATTACGGAGAACTGCCAAGCTGCCCAAAGGAGGAGGGTGGAGTTCACTTCACTCGAGTGGGAGATCAAAGCCGATCGAGAGTCTTGGCCTGAGAGAGTCAATATCCACTTAGAGAGATTGTTGGAGAAGGCCAATAAGGAGAAAACTTGTTGAGACACATGGCTTTTCACTACATGGCGAGGAACAAAGTTTGCAAGGCCCGAATCAGGAATTTAAAGGCAAAATTGAAGAAGGCTTCAAAGAGGTAAAAGGAGCATGATCGACTTTGGATTTTGGTTGAGGCTTCCTTGGCCCAATATAGCTCTTAATAGAGAAGGCTCATCCCAAATTTCAAGAAATTTGGGGCATTTTTTGAATTTTAACAAAATTTGGCACAAAAAAAAGGAAATTCTGCCCTATGTGCCATGCCATGTGGCGTTCGCTTTTGCTAGGAGGCTCCAAATTCAAAAAACTCAGCATTTTTGGATTTGGAATGAAATATTATGCTTGCTTGTTCATGGACAAGAAATTTGGGCAGGTTTTGAGCCCGCAAAAAGATAAAAATACACTTAAAAAATGACCTCACTGCCCCTATTTTGACACACAGGAAGCAGCCTTGGGAGATTTGATTTTTGACATGGCAAATGGAGGCAAAATTGAAAAATTTCACTTGGTTTGGAAGAAGACGGGCCAGCCTCTACAAGAAGCACACTTAGAGCTAATTTGTACATCGGCAAGGCCTCCAAAAGTGGGTCCAAAGAGGCCCAGTGCATAGAGAATCAGGTGCGACACATACAGGAAAAATTACCAGTTTGACCAAGTTTTACTCTATTTTTCACCCAGTTTTGGCCAATTTGACTTTTTCACTTCCTATTGTAAAATTATGATGTAATTTCATGTACATTCATGTATCATGATATAAATATGTCAAATGTTCACTTGGTTAGGTAGATTCAACAGTTAAAAGATTGTTTGAAATTGAATGAATGAATTCGCTTGTTTCTAGAGGCATGCTGTTTCATTGCCTCATTCCTAGTTCCTAGCTTAGAATCAATTGGATCAGCTCCTAAAAATGTGAGCTCGACCCCTAAAGGCAAGGATGAGCTATTATTTGTCTATATTATGTATTGTTTCAGTCATTGGCATGGTTGCACTCTTGAGAAAGCCTTGAGCTTCATTGTACACTCATATCAGTATTTTGGCTAAGGAATTGAGACCAGGATTTGCAGTACTCTTTGGGATCCCTGTGGAATTTGTTTTGGTACAGTGCTTTCTTATTTCTTTTTGAATTTATTCATGTGTTATATGTACCATTTCTCTTTATTTCTTCTCATCTAAACAAACAAGACTGTAAGTAGAATACATTGAAAAGTGCAGTGCTCTACTTGAAGTTTGTTTTAGTTTTTTGATGTTTCCCACTTTTTGGAGAGGATCCATGGTTTCTCTTGCCCTTTTCAACTCCTCCTCTATCTATATCCATCCATCTCACCTGATTTAGAGTGCCAAATTCAGTTTCCCACCTTGCCCCATCGAGATCCCTGTAGAACTGTCCCTCATTCCCCACACCCCAAAATCCACCTTCTCATTTGAGCCAACATTTCATCAATTCATTCAAAAACCTCTTGCACACATATACCTAGCCTAAGATCAGTAATCAAATCAGTCATGTGAAGCCTTTAGTGAGCATAATTAGCTAAGATCGACCCAGAGAGAGCCCTCTCCTAACCTGGTATGGCTAGCTACCAAGCTGAGCGTGGTTTGATGTGGACCTAGAATCTTACCTTTTCAGCCTGAGGTAAATCTAGTTTCTAACACAATGCACCCAATACATTCATGAGGTTAATGAATGAGATGCTCAAGGAGTACATCAGGAAATTTGTGATAGTGTACTTGGATGACATACTTATTTTCAGCAAGACAAGGGAAGAACACTTTTAGCACGTATGGAAAGTGCTGGAAAAATTATAGTAGAATAAACTACTAATAAATTTGAAGAAATGTACCTTTCTGTAGGAGGAATTGATTTATTTGGGTTTTGTAATAGCAGAGAATGAACTGAAGATGGATCCCGAGAAGGTGGAAGTCATAGTGAATTGGCCATCTTCGAAAAAATTATTTGAGGTATGTAGCTTTCATGGATTGGTGAGTTTTTACAGGAAATTCATAAAGAATTTTAGCGAAATTTCTGCACCTATGTTAGACACCATTAAAAAGGACATCCAACCTCTTTGATGGACAAAGGCAGTGGAGAGAAGTTTCCAGTTGTTAAAGAGAAAGTTCACTACGAGGCGGATCCTGAGATTACCAGATTTCAAGAAGTTATTTCAGGTTCGCTGCGCTGCGATGCTAGCGGGATGGCAATTGGAGCTGTACTCAGCTAGGAGGATAAGCCTATAGCATTTTTCAGCGAGAAGCTGAATGAAATTTGACAAAAATATTCATCGTATGATAAGGAGTTCTATGTTGTTACACAGGAATTAAATCATTGGAAGCATTATCTATTGGGAAATGAATTTGTGTTGTTTTTAGATAATTCTGCACTATAGTATGTAATGAAATAGCACAAACTGGACCACAAACATGCCAAATGGGTGGAGTATTTGCAAAGTTTCAATTTCGTATTGAAGCATATTAGTGGGCAAGCCAACAAGGTGGCGGATGCGCTAAGTAGGAAAGCTCTACTTTTGCAGGAAAGCACTGTGCAGGTGCTTGGTTTTGAGCACTTACAAGACTTATACCAGACTGATACAAATTTTAAGGAGGCCTATGAGGCATGTCAGAATCCCTTAGCGAGAGATAATAGTCCTTGGTTGGACTACAATCTACAGGTGAAGTTGTTGTTTAAGGGAGGACAACTGTGCATACCTGACTGCTCGATGAGGGAGAATATTATTTGAGAGAAGCATAGTGGAGGTTGAGCCGGACATTTCCGCATGGACAAGACACTTGAGTACCTTAGTTATTTCTACTTTTGGCCAAATATGAGGAGAGATGTACAACGATTTGTGGCCAGATGCAAAGTGTGCCAATTAGCAAAGGGTCACGGTCAAAACATGAGACTGTATACATCATTACCTATTCCAGGCAGACCGTGGGACTCAGTCAACTTGGACTTTGTCTTAGGTCTACCTAAGACACAACGAGGTTATGACTCAATAATGGTAGTAGTGGATAGATTCTCAAAAATGGCGCATTTTATTCCTTGCAGAAAAACCAATGATGCCATTTACGTGGCCCACTTGTTTTTCAATGAGATTGTCAAGTTATATGGATTTCCTAAATCTATCCTTTCGGACAGGGATGTGAAGTTCACATGACACATTTGGCGTACCTTGTGGAAGAAAATGGACACACAACTAAGTTACAATTCTGCATATCACCCGCAAACCGACGGGCAAACAGAGGTTGTAAATAGGAGTCTGGGAAACCTACTACGAAGCTTGGTTGGAGAGAATTCACAGATGTGGGATCAAGCACTTGCATAGGCAAATTTCGCTTATAACGACTCGCCTAACCTTAGCACAGGTTTCAGCCCATTTCAAATCTTGGACGGCATGCATCCTCGCGGAGTGCATGAACTGTGGGATCTTGGACTGCAAGAAAGTTGAAGCATAGATGGAGAATATTTCACTAACGCGATGCGATATTTGTATGAAAACGTAAAAATTAAATTGCAGGACAACAACTTAAAGTATAAACAACAAGAAAATTTGAAGAGAAGGGAAGTACAGTTTAACATGGGGGATGAAGTCCTCGCGCATTTGCGCAAAGAATGCTTTCCTAAGGGTACGTACAATAAATTGAAATATAAGAAGGAAGGACCCTGCAAAGTCCTTAGGAAATTTTCGGCGAATGCCTACGATACAGTTGCCACTCGGAATAGGTATTTCGCCTATCTTTAACATAGTCGATCTCTTCTCCTACATGATTGACTCAGAAGAGAAGGAAGAAGATGGAACCACACGACCTACATGGAATACCCAGGATGGTAGAGAAGCTTGGAAGAGAGAGATGCCTTACGTTCAACCTCGCGAGGTCGAGAGCATTCTCGACACTCAGATGGCCAAACGAACTCGGTGGAAGGAGTATCTGCAATACCTGGTGAAGTGGAAGAACCGTCCTATTGAGGACAGTTCATGGCTTGATGCCAGGCAGATTGAACAGACAGGTTCTTTAGTCGAGAAGCTCATGGACTGGAGCCATGATTTTTTTTTTGCCTTGCGAGCCTGATGTAGGAGCATCCAGCTCACCATGACCCAGTGAAGTCTCTACCAGGTTGGAAAGTTTCTTTAGTATTTGGATTGGTTTTTTATGTTTAGTTTATCAGGACATAAGATAGGATTTTGTTTTGCTTTACTTTTAATCGCTGTGTTAATCAAAGTTAATAGTTGGTTCGTGTTTTTATTTTTCTAACAGTAATAAACAACAATTTAATAATTGCTCTGTCAACTTAAGGAGGAAAAGACAAAATTGTCTAAATGAAGATCTTGTCATGTAAACCAAACTGAGAGCTAGAAGTTAGGCAACTATATTATTTTTGTTCAACTGAAAGCAATTACAGTTTCAATTAACTATAAGCAAAAGATATATAATTGCGCCAATGTAAAAGAGAGAAAAGGTTCAGCACTTTCAGAATCAAGAAATAAAACAGAGACAAAACGCTTTTCTAAATTGTCCATATGTGTCATTGCCTACATATTGTATTATTTTATTTTCATTCATTGAACTGTTAATACAAGGCTAGCAGACAGAAAACGACCATTGTAGGTCATGTTTCCTTCTCTCTTCATCGAATAGAAAAATTTTTCGAATACGCAAATACAACCATAATCTAGAAGGAAGAACAAGCGAGGCGAAATCATAGCCAGAATAGTAAAGCATAGGGAAACCACTGGGGAGATAATATCGAAACAGAGTGCTGCAGAAAATAGAACATAACAAAGATAATTTCGGATGAACCCTCTAAATTTTCATAATCAAACAAAGATCAACAAAATTATGTTCATATTGTTGTTACTGAAGTCACATACATATTACCTTTTTCTATAAACCAAATCAATGTCAGTGTCCATAGAATAGACAAATCCTAGCCTAGGGTTTGATAACAGGGAAGAACCTTAACTCAAACAAATGGCCAACCAAAATAGAAATTGAAGCCAGACTTAAGCTTCATCTTTGAAAGTGATTCAGACCGAATATGACTACAAGATGACGAGTGTCAAACCCTACAGAAACTCAAAGACCCTAACTGTAAATTGATGGATTTTAAGAGCGAGAGCCTACCGGCAAAGGGTTGCCACATTTAGAGACCGAACCCATAAGAAATCCGCATACCCAGGTCCAACCATAGACTTGCACAAACCAAACAAAGTTCAGTTAGCATACCTATACAGTGAGACCTGAAATCAAAATGGAATAGAAGTAGAGGGAAGACATAACTTACCTGAGTACACCCAGACCAAGGAGCTTGCGGAACAGAGCCACCGACGAATCGAAGGAGCCTGAGACAGAAGGAGCAAGCTTGTTCAGTGTCAATACTAGAGGAAGATCGAACTAAATCAAGGAGAGAACCATTTACCTGGTTTGTAGCCATGGAAGACCATCATGCTGTCACCTGAGTTCATGGGCACCCGAAGTTAACCGATTTACATACTGTAGCAGAGACAAAGGCAATAACAACAATAGCAAGTGACAATCATAGGATGAGAGACCAGATTCCAAAACCACACCGTAGAAGAATGAATGAGCGAGATCAAGAACTTACTGTGTGAAAAGAATTCGAGCAAGCGCACCTCCAGAGCCAAGACAGACTCGTGCCACAGGAGAAGACCACAGACAACCGCATAAACAAGTTTGGAAGGCTAACATTCATTTACAGCCATACCCAAAGAAACACCAGAGATTTCCATATGCGCCAGAGAAAAAACCATACAAAGGGACAAACAAACCCTTGCAAAGCCACACAACAGAACATAACCATCGCGAATGACCAGAAAGCAAATCCATTTTGGCAAAAGACCAAATGGAGGGAACGAGGCCCGAGGATCATAGATGGGCATTTAATAACGCATTAAATCATTCCCAGTTTCCAAACAAAATATCTGTCCACATTGCATACAACCGCCAAAACAACAAACCAATACACCACCTCATAAAGCCCGAAACAGGTGTAAAGCCAAGGCTACGTGGAAGCGTGGGCTGGGTCACATCATTCAAGATGAGAGAATAATGATTTTACAACCGATATATCCATTTTCTTTAAAATATCCTATACCATCCCATCACTTCACTGAGTTTCATAAACACGGGTTACAAATATATTTATCAAAAGGGTGACATAAAAGGTGAAGAAAAATTGGAAGTGAAAGATAAATCATCGGGGTACTAAACAAGCCTATTAATAGCGGGGCTATGCTTATGCAATACTAAGGAAACTTTGCAAGGGTATTGAAAAGGCCCTCTGCCATCAAAGCGATGTCAGGTATGGAAGAATACTTATATTTATAGATGTATAGTTTCTCTAATATTCCTATTTGTACCTCCTCTATCACTAACAAAGGTAAAATTAAAATTAAATATTTCCCTAAAACATGGATTCATGTTTTTAGACACAATTTGCATTGAGTACTTATCTTTTTAGAACCTGTATTGCTTGAACAGTTAATATGGGATCCATGGGAAATGTTTAAATATTTAAACACCTCAAAAAATTCATCATTCAAACATTTAGTAAATTTATACACATTACTTTTACATGCAAAAATAGTTGTTTTTGCCTAGTGAGTTGCTATTATTGTGGCTACAACCCCATATATTTTCAAAATATATTGAGATCCTCCATATAACATGGTTATTTTCATTTACATTTTGTTTTTTTGCTTGGATTAGGTTTTTGTTATTTTTTGTGCTTTTACCCTCTCTTTCATCCATTCTTACGTCACTCCTTCACAATCTTTTCTTTGCGAGCTTTATTTTTGGTTGACACATCATATTACATCTTACAATGAGATTAACATGTTATTTACCTCCTTCACTTCGATGATCATGCACTTGCATTGAAAAAAAAATATAAGTTATAAATATATTAAATATAATATGACACTTATATTAATATATATAAACATCAAAGAAAAAAAGTACGTAAATATTAAATAATAATGTTAATACATAAACTTTATTGTTATAGATTATATTGTAGATATTCATATGTATTAAAAAATTGTATATATAAATAAAAGTTATTTTAACCAATTCTAAATATAATATAACACTATAATATCAAAACATGTGTTACATAAAATATACAACTCATTCAGCCAATGTAATACATATTTCAAAATGTAAATAAGATATATATGGATATAAATCTTTCAGATTAATCACATTGATAGGATTTGGTCGAAGTTTCGAACCAACTAATGTGATCCATTCTGAGAGCAAAATGTGTATATATATATATATAGATGAGGTAAATGAGATATATATGTTTTTTCAAATCACTTTGATATATCATAAAAGCCAATGAAACCAAATATAGTACAATTGTAAACCTAACCCCGCCAAGTGAAATGATAGCATGCCTCCATAAAATTGCCACCATATGTTAACGCAGAGGAATGCTCGCTTTGTGATAAGTATAAAAGCCACCTTATAAATAAGAATAATCTTTAAAGGAACTTTCTACATCCGCGTAAGCCACGAGAGAATATTCACCATACCTTAGTTTGATTACACAACATGTCATAATAAAACTTAATTTGTTAATATTGTGTAGAAAATATGGGATTCCTAATTTGATATGACCAACAACCAGTCAAATTAATACGACATCCACATCCAAGTTTTGATCTCTTTTTTTGAACAATGAGTATTTTTTGGCAAGGCAATTGTAGTCCAAATTTGCCACAATCTCTAAGGATCACACAGAGATTTTGAACTTGGCCTAGCTGGAGCAGTGGAATAATACAAATATGCCAAATCCTTGCTACATGTCTCACCCTTCAAGTCCATCTCCATGTTGATGAGTTCTAATAATAATTATTGATTATATTTTTCATATTTTAGGTCTTATCAAAATGATTCAGGATTTTTGTTTTGGTTGTAGGTGTAATGATCTTCACTAACCGACATAAGGGCTTCAACCCAAACTTCTACCATAATTGGATTTGTTGGCTCTAACCCAAAATTCCCACGTCTTCAAACATCGAGCATGTGAATTTAGGCACCCATAAGCGATCCCATTATTGCCTGTAATATGACATTTCAAACTAATATGTATGTGTGAACCAACCGAGGGGGAATCACAAGGCACAAGTTTGATGTGGCATAATAGCATTCCACCATTGACAACCAGGGGAGAATCAAAAGGCACAATTTTATGTGGCACAATAGCATTCCACCGTGGCCTAATGTTGATAAGCAACATGGATGCATGGGGAACTTTGATGTGGCACAATTTCATTCAAATCGAGCATTGGCATGGTGATCAACTGACGTTATGGAGTTGACGTTCTTCCATTTCACCATTAATAGAGAGAAAATAGTATTGTTACAAACCTAATGTTGGAAAGTAGATCATTACTAAAAGTGTGGTGGGGTGATTCAATAGTGATATTAACTTTATTACTTTCAAATTATTTTTCCTATATTCTCAACTGATCACACACATGAAAAAAATGTTAACTTATCAAAACATCAAAGAAGCATAAAATAAAATCATAGTAATGATTGAAAGCATAAGAAAAAAATTCACACATGAGGACACATGTATTAGTGGTTGAAACCTTTTCGAGAGAAAACCACCCTATTCTCGTTGCACTATGTAATTCTTCTATTAATTCGTTGAATTTTTTTTACATGAATTAGCTTACACCCATAAGCTGGAAGAATTATCTTGAATTACAATATGCTAGCCCCTACCAATTAGGAAAAAAAATTATCTCATGAATCTACAGATGTGTATCTGATGGAAGCCACCATGACCAGCGATCCTTGTCCAACAAACGTTGGACTGTATAACACTTATTGGATGGAGAATTTTTTTCTTATGTTGAATCCACCAAATCATTGTTTACGTTTAAGCCTCCATGCCTTCATTTCGTCCACGCAAACAACACTTTAGAATATTTCACATTGGTTTCTCAATTTGCTCAACATGAGAAACCCAATAACGCCATTGTTTTGCAACCAAAGTATGAATCAAAAGTATGACCAAGATGGGGGGGGTGGGTGGGCAGGGGGGTTCTTCTTCACACAAAAATATCTACTCTCAACTCACCATAAGCTACGAATTATTATCCTCTCTAAAAACTACCACTTGCAGCACAAAAAAGCTAAATTTTCTCCGCAAATCTATCTCTAATTTCTACATACAATAGTATGATAAAACTCTACAAAATTATGTGAGAAACTATTGCAACCTCTATTATCCCTCAATGCCATCTCAATGGCATGATATCAGACTCTAGAATAGACCAACCTAATGGACTCCAAACCTTCCTCTATTTATCATTTTTTGAGTTGATTAACTTAGTAAGTGCTGCAGGTTATGGAGCACACAACAATTCTTTTCACACCTCTCATTTTCCCGAATCCATATCCTTGACTTGATCAAGCCACTCTCTCCACTAAATAATGGATATTCTCGAGTTTAACCAACTTCTAGAAGCTCCTTAACCTTTTCTAACATTTACATGAAAAGTATTGAACAAGACAAGGCGGAAAAACACATAAACATTTGATGTGATAGAGGAATGTGGAGAAATTCATGCTTTAGGCCTCAACCACACCCACAAAACTAGCATATTTCGGTTGTGACCACACTAACAAGCCTCTAAACTTTTTTTGGAGATTCCAACCACACTCATGGGCCTATATACATGCATTTGGAGTAGAGGATAGAGAGAACTCATTCTACTTATGTCAAAACTCTAGAAAACATATTCCATAGATTAATCATCATGATTAACACCTTACGAAGTCATTATAACCTCTCTGACTCTTCACCAAGCCAGTGCCACATCGCCAACATTGTCACAATTAAAAATGGGTTGACTTGAGTACCAACCAACAACTATGCTAACACCTAAGCCATCAAACTGCTCCAAAACTTCTCTACCATCAGTATCCATCTCCGAAACATGTCAAATATCCTGCGGAGCCTATAGAAGCAACTGGAAACAGCATGCATAATCCCATCAACATGAATACCTAATAAGGTACAACGATACCTAACATTCTAAACTCCTCAATTCTAACTACTGTAGCAATAAACAACACTTGTATGTAGAAACATGACCAATCAACATGATCAAGAATTTCATCACATCTCCAACAAAAATATGCTAAAAACAAAACACCTCTAAAGAACTAACCATAGTGGCAAATCTTCTAAACTAGTGCAACACACCACTGTCCAACTCTATGCAACAACATGATCACATCAACATGACCATGAGGAACATGATCACGATGCCCATCACATCCTCTACTCAATCTATGTGTCCACCTCCAAAAGTTATAATCAATTACCATCTAAATGCAAACAGACATGTCAAGGACCATATACACATCATCCATACACAAGCCACCCACAACCAAAAAAACATGTGCAAACCAACTATCTTGTGAACCATGCTACGAGGTTAACATCAATGAGAACCAACAACACTGCAACACACATTAATGCTAGTAGCTAATGTTTGATGGGATAATATGCTTTGGACACACTGTCCTTGGCCTTATAAATATGAGCTGCAGAGGTTGTAGATCCACACAAGTGGACTACAGATTATGCTTAAAACAATACTTTTCACATTTACAACCTACTTAAGGTGGGTGGGGGGGGGGGAGGCGGAGGGCGTAGGGGTGGTTCTGGATCCATATATAGGGGAGATTGACAAAAAAAAGGGTAAATTTTTTGTTGCACTATTTTTGTATAGTGAGAACTCTTTCTTAGTTGTAGATATGGGTTGTAGCTATAGAAGAAGGTGAAACTGTAATTCTGCAAAATCTTCATTTGAGGGAGTAAAGGCTTCATGATTGAACATGTACCGAAATACTAGAGCTTATATTAATTAATTTTCATTTCAATTGTAAATTATTTACAAATTGTTATTATTCTTTGATGTTTCCTTCATTTTGATTTTAACTCATCTCTAATTACTTATATGTTAATGAATGTTGTGTTAACTTGTCTTAGCAAAGCTGAAGAAGGTTAGGGTCATAATTTACCATGGTTTCATGGAGAGTCATTTTCAGTGGAAAATAATTATTTATTGGTTAGCTTCAAACTTGTCTTGGCTTACCATATATTCACTTAGAATAGCTATTTATCATCCATGGTACATAACTGACAATGCATTCATGTTAATGTTTGAAGTTTGGGCATATACATGAGAGGTTTTAATAAATATTTACTAAAATCCTTTTGTTGTACATTTGTTCTCACCATTTCTAAGGCGTTAAACTATTTCAGTGGCTTGCAAATTAATTTTAGTCCTAGATTCAATTCATAGTTCTTTCCCCACTTTTAGATACTTTTGATCTTGGATAGGAGTAAGGCTATCCTTCTCTTTTCCAAGATAAGTTTTCTTTTGTTCATTTGAATCATAGAATATGACCACATTTGCCTTGTCTTATTCTAAATCCTCTTTCATAATGGAAAATATACATTAGCGGTTTAATCAAACCCGCAAATTAGTCAATTTTCTTGCTTGAACTTAATTTTCTATTTAAACTATTAAATATCAAACTAAAAGACTTTTATATCCTATACATATTAATTCTTCAATATTTAGTATACATTAATTTCATAATTATTTTTGTACTCATTTTTTAATCATTCAAAACTCCATTGTACCTATGTAATAATATAATCTATAATGTTCCATAAAACATTATATAATATATGTATTTGAAATTACATATAAGATTGTACATATAACATATAATATAATTGCAAATATATATATATATATATATATATATATAATATATATATATATTTGTATTACTAAACCATATACTTTAATGTTATTATAATATAATAAAAATAGCATAGTAATAGTATTTTGTTATATTGCGTTTATATTAATATTATTTATAGTATTGTAGAAATCTTTACCGTATAATTATACAAGTATAATGTGATATGTTATATTATCATATTATATATTTCATTAGATTTAGTATTTTATATAATATTATAAGTGTTAATATTTTATATATAATATAACTAGTATAGTGTTGATATTTAATATTTAACATAACATCATATAGGATTAGTAATTAGTATTACTTTGACATAGCATAGTAGGATTAGGCTATATCAATACTTAGTTTAGGATAGGTTAACGTTAGTCTAGTTTTAGGTGAGCGGTTAACTAGATCTAGCGAAACTAGTGAGAAGCATCATTCCAAACGGAGAAGGGTCTAATTTGAGGTCTTAACTGGATGGTCTCCACATTGTTGATAAGCTATCTTTCCCATCATCATTTGTTTGGTCATATTTAATTCTTCAACTTGTTATTTACTAATACAAGAAGACTCTCATCATGGCCATGTATTCATTGTTATACATGACAATCATTAATGGAGGCAACAATATTTTCAAGGGATATTACCTATGAGAATCATATGCTTCCATTCATGTGAATGAGTTACTTAAAAAATGTTCTTTAATGATCTTAAATCATTTGTATGTAATGTTTCTTTAATGAGATTTCCTTAGGGATTATATTTTCTAGTGGATCTAACACTGGATGGGTTGGTTTAGTTATTGGTTCTTATTCATTATGATTGTGGTTAAATTAATTTTCATTAAAAATATATATATTTCTTTAAAATTTGAATTTTTTTTCACACTTAAAGTATAATAAGAAAAAAGCAAAAAAAAGAATTTTAAAAACCTTACTTTTGTTGAAATAGATTTCACTTATTTTGATGGCCAATAAGCTTGGGGTTTGCCAATTTTATGCGGTCTATATACATAATAAAATAACACACACAACTTTTCTACATGAATCCAATAATTAAGCAAACCCGAGCACTAGCAATTGTACCCTTTCTAACCTTCCATTCCAAAAAACTTCTTAGTTTAGGAAATAAAAGAGTAAGAGATTTGCACTCCTTTAAAAGTCCTATAATTTTTTTCCCTTTTTAATCTTAGTCCCAAGTATTTATCAATAATAATATGAGACGATTTCTAATGAAATTAGACATAGAAATGGAAGCCAATGCCTTTCCAAATAGAAAGGTATCTTTAAAACCCCATCCACCCACATCTTTGAGATATATATCGTCTTCGAATTTCCCAATGAATACCATATTTCGTACTTGCAAAGGTGGTTAAAAATCAAATTTATGAAAGATTCTAATTTTTTTTATTTTTTTGGGAATATAAATATTTGAGTGGTAATAAACTAAAGCAGCCTCAACTATTGACTTAACCAAAACTAGTATTTAACTTGGATAAAGAAACCAATTACACTAGATATGGATTCTATGCTTGATACTTCCTATAGGTGAATGCCACTATGCCTTCTCATTGTTATTAGGTTTAATGAGAAAATCAAAATATTTGAAGGCATCATCTGAATTCCCTAGGAATCACCATATCCAATGGAGAATGTAAATGGAAATCTAATGCAAAAGCAAAAGTTGTATGTGACATTGTTTTGTCAAATAATTTTCATGTATAATTCCAAACCATACAATTTGAGTATATCCTAGTTGTTAGGATTTCCAATTAGGAC
This sequence comes from Pinus taeda, assembly GCA_000404065.3. Taxonomy (NCBI): domain Eukaryota; kingdom Viridiplantae; phylum Streptophyta; class Pinopsida; order Pinales; family Pinaceae; genus Pinus; species Pinus taeda. The sequence goes on along the minus strand of APFE030194702.1, from coordinate 244,290 downwards.
CCGAAATACAAAAGTAATATGTCATTAAAACATAAAATATTCTTTACAATAATAGTATTTCTATTAATAACACCCTTCACTACCCTTCTTAACTTGGTACCAATTAAACATCTACTAAATAATTATCGATTCCATAAATAAAACATAGTCATTTACTCATTAATATGTTATAACTTTTTCCCTTTAACCCTTTTAACATATTAAATAATTTATATTCACTTACCAAAACTCAACACAAAAGTGTTACATCCATTTGTCATAACAAAAAATTCGGACACTAGATGGCATGCACTACAATGTGTTTACAATTAGCTTAAAACTTGCAGCCCTCTGATTAAGTCAAACCTCAATTAAAATTTTACTAAAATGAATTAAAAAAACATGCAATCTCATGTGTTTTCCTTGAGAATTACCAAACCTTGAACCTCTTCTCTCCTCTCAATCTAGAGCTCACTTTATTTAAATATCTTTCCTTACCCATGAAAAAATAAAAAATTCCTAACTTTGAAAAATACTATAAACTGGATGTCCTCTTTCTATAATCCTCGCGTTTAAGTTGATTTCAGTTTCCCATAATAATCTATAATGTTACTGTAAATTTTCGGAATATAATAAACATGGGAGATGTCAATTGAACTTGTTGATGTCCTTCAAAGCCAACAATATTTTGAGAATCCACAATTGACATAAGTACACTTTTTGTAAGCTAGAAAACAAATATGCTTCTTGACAGGAATGACAAAATTTGAAGAGAACGCAATCATGGAGGAGAGGATTACTTTTCTCGATATTAGAAATCACTTAAATAAGATTACATTGGAGACGTCGGTAATAAATGACTTGAGTCAAACTCGACTTAAATTGGATTCAGTGAAACAGAACTAGGACACTTGGAGGGACAGTTCTAACATCTAACAGGTGGTTGGAATTAGATTCTCCAACACTCCCCCTTGATTCCATCAGCATAAAAATTCAATTAAGATTCCTGCTGGTCTATTTCTTAGCTAGCATTACAATTTTAAAAACTTGACTTCGACTACATTTTATTTTCTTCTTCTCTTCTTCCATATTCTATAGCCTCTAAATTGTTTCAACTTTTCTCTTTGTTCTATCCTTCAGACCTCAGTTTCTTCATTTGTTGGTGCAGGTATTCCATTCTCCTAGGTTGTCTGAGCATATCTTGGACTTCTTCAAAAAATGATTTCTATGTGAGTTGTTGCCACATATTATGTTTTGTACTGCGCTTTTCATCATCAATTTTCTAGAATGTAAGACCATATCTCTTAAGGACTCCAATACCTAAAAATTTCATTAATTTCTTCATCATGCATGTTGTCTTCAACATTCATTTCTCCAACTTCTATCAAGATCTCATCTAGACATGGTGTTGGAAGTCATGCTTCAAGGAAATTTAATTGTTCATGAACATCATTCTTTGTACGTGCACACTAGAAATCAATATGATAGTTAAAAATATTTACAAAACTAGATTGGTTCTACTCTGTAATGAGAGCTTTATCCTGTTGCACTTCCAGCTCTACTTCTACATATGTCTCTATTTTCTCTTTGTGGGCTTCTTTCTTTGTCTCCACCTCTGTTTATGTCTATGTCTCTTCCACTTTTGTACTAACTTGTGTTGTTGCTGACATTTTTTCTTCCACATGGCTTTCACATTTAAATGGGATTATTTTGCCAAATAACATCATGTCAATATGATGTTTTGTGTGCATCACCTACAACCATTTATCATTAACCGAAAATTCTTCATCAAATTTTGCATCAACGATATTAATTGATGAATTAACCATAAGATTCATTGCTCAAATGGAAGCTTCATTGTCATCAGTAAACTATGTTGTTAGATTCACCAAAATTTCATCAGTAAGATTTGTTTCTTGATTCACGAAATTTTCATCAACAAGCTCTATTACTGGCTTCACTATATTGTGATCAACAAGCTCTGTTGTTGGATTCATCAGATTTTCATTAGAAAGATCTATTACTGAAATCACTAAATTTTTGTCCACTTGTGGTTGTGCATAGCGGGGGTTCACGAGCATCTACATTCTCCTTCTCTCTTGCTCTTGCAACTTCTTCATAGACATCATCCACTTGTGGCTGAGTACAATGGGAATCACCAAAGGTTTCATCTCATTGTTGATCTAATGCTATAGGTTGTAGAAATTTTGAATAATTTAACACATATTCAACATAGATTATCCTGATCATGTACTATTGCGGAAAACATACACAATACATAAGCTCCTCTACGTTGATCATCAATATAGCAGCATCAATAACAATAAAACATCAAGAGCATTCACACATTAACACAGTATGTATCCCGGGGAAAGCATCTCGCTAAAAACCCCAACTATCTGTATATTAATGATTGAGTCATGTAACATTACACAGCATAATACTTCTCACAAGTGTCTCCACTTGTCGTAATAAAAAAATCGGACACTAGATGGCATGCACTACAATGTGTTTACAATTAGCTTAAAACTTGCAACCCTCTGATTAAGTCAAACCTCAATTAAAATTTTACTAAAATGAATAAAAAAAACATCCAATCTCATGTCTTTTCCTTGAGAATTACCAAACCTTGAACCTCTTCTCTCCTCTCAATCCAGAGCTTACTTTATTTAAATATCTTTCCTTACCCATGAAAAAATAAAAAATTCCTAACTTTGAAAAATACTATAAACTGGATGTCCTCTTTCTATAATCCCCGTGTTTAAGTTGATTTCAGTTTCGCATAATAATCTATAATGTTACTGTGAATTTTCAGAATATAATACTCATGGGAGATGTCAATTGAACTTGTTGATGTCCTTCAAAGCCAACAATATTTTGAGAATCCACAATTGACATAAGTACACTTTTTGTAAGCTACAAAAGAAATATGCTTCTTGATAGGAATGACAAAATTTGAAGAGAACGCAATCATGGAGGAGAGGATTACTTTTCTCGATATTAGAAATCACTTAAATAAGATTACATTGGAAACATCGGTAATAAATGACTCGAGTCAAACTCGACTTAAACTGGATTCAGTGAAACAGAACTAGGACACTTGGACAGTTCTAACATCTAACAGGTGGTTGGAATTAGATTCTCCAACACTCCCCCTTGATTCCATCAGCATAAAAATTCAATTGAGATTCCTGCTGGTCTATTTCTTAGCTAGCATTACAATTTTAAAAACTTGACTTCGACTACATTTTATTTTCTTCTTCTCTTCTTCTAGATTCTATAGCCTCTAAATTGTTTCAACTTTTCTCTTTGTTCTATCCTTCAGACCTCAGTTTCTTCATTTGTTGGTGCAGGTATTCCATTCTCCTAGGTTGTCTGAGCATATCTTGGACTTCTTCAAAAAATGATTTCTATGTGGGTTGTTGCCACATATTATGTTTTGTACTGCGCTTTTCATCATCAATTTGCTAGAATGTAAGACCATATCTCTTAAGGACTCCAATACCTAAAAATTTCATTAATTTCTTCATCATGCATGTTGTCTTCAACATTCATTTCTCCAACTTCTATCAAGATCTCATCTAGACATGGTGTTGGAAGTCATGCTTCAAGGAAATTTAATTGTTCATGAACATCATTCTTTGTATGTGCACACTAGAAATCAATATTATAGTTAAAAATATTTACAAAACTAGATTGGTTCTACTCTGTAATGAGAGCTTTATCCTGTTGCACTTCCAACTCTACTTCTGCATATGTCTCTATTTTCTCTTTGTGGGCTTCTTTCTTTGTCTCCGTCTCTGTTTATGTATCTGTCTCTTCCACTTTTGTACTAACTTGTGTTGTTGCTGACATGTTTTCTTCCACATGGCTTTCACATTTAAATGGGATTATTTCACCAAATAATATCATGTCAATATGATGTTTTGTTTGCATCACCTGCAACCATTTATCATTAACCGACAATTCTTCATCAAATTTTGCATCAACGATATTAATTGATGAATTAACCATAAGATTCATTGCTCAAATGGAAGCTTCATTGTCATCATTAAACTATGTTGTTAGATTCACCAAAATTTCGTCAGTAAGCTTTGTTGCTTGATTCACGAAATTTTCATCAACAAGCTCTATTACTGACTTCACTATATTGTGATCAACAAGCTCTGTTGTTGGATTCATCAGATTTTCATTAGAAAGCTCTATTACTGAAATCACTAAATTTTTGTCCACTTTTGGTTGCGCATAGTGGGGGTTCACGAGCATCTACATTCTCCTTCTCTCTTGCTCCTGCAACTTCTTCATATACATCATGCACTTGTGGCTGAGTACAATGGGAATCACCAAAGGTTTCATCTCATTGTTGATCTAATGCTATAGGTTGTAGAAATTTTGAATAATTTAACACATATTCAACATAGATTATCCTGATCATGTACTATTGCGGAAAACATACACAATACATAAGCTCCTCTACGTTGATCATCAATGTAGCAGCATCAATAACAATAAAACATCAAGAGCATTCACACATTAACACAGTATGTATCCCGGGGAAAGCATCTCGCTAAAAACCCCAACTATCTGTATATTAATGATTGAGTCATGTAACATTACACAGCATAATACTTCTCACAAGTATCTCCACCTCTGTTACACACAATACAGCTCAGATCTGAATCAATCACTGGCTCAAATCTCCTTCGCTGCTTGTCTGCCTCTGCTGCTCAAGAACTGATGATAGTTCCAAGGCAACCACGTATATACTTGGCAAAATCACGTGAGAACAAGCTACAATGTGGGAAAATACGTGGGCAAACTCATTGGCATACTCAATCCCTTGATTGTGCAAGATCTGATGCACAACTATAGTCACAACTGATAGCAATCTGATTCTCTAAACCTATCCCTGCTGAACTGAACATGCACTGACATGCAACTGAGTTAACTGATGTATTCATTAGTTGTATTATGAGTTAATAACTTGTGAATTAATTAATAACTAATCCACCCAACTCATCTCTAGTCTATTTGCCAGTTAGACTAAATACAACCAGTTTAACAAAGCTAAACTGAACACAACTCCATCAACTGCACCTCCAGTCCACTAAACTCAACTCACTTGAGTTCTAACTGAAGTTATGCATGCAACAACTCAACTGACTCATAAGAAAAGCATATTTCCTTCTGACAGCTTCATGTGCCACCTCTGTAGCTCATCCTGAAGTGCTCCAAGAGAATAAGACAAAGTTTATAGTCTAAATATTATTATGAGCTAATAATATTTGACTGTTCTATATTTAGACTGAGCAGTCACTCCGCTGTGGACTAAAAATAGAAGTCCATCTATTTTTCCAACTTGATCAATCATCCATAAACAGCAACCTGCAATCCATAGACATGATCCATATGTCTAAAAATAGACATAGTCTAAAAATAGACTTGTGCCAAAAATAGCCTGTGGGCCCACTTAGTGAAGGCGACTCTTTTCACTATGCTCCATCATCTTGTTGCAATCTCAACACTCGCTCTCGACAAGATATGGATTATCAGCAACCCCTATCCTGCCTCGGTGGTACTCGAATTTGCTCCTGGTGATAGCCTTCATCAGAATATCAGCATCCTGATCCTCCGTTGGAATGTACGAAAGTAACATGATCCTCCGCTGCACACAATCTCTGATATGATGGTGCCTGATGTCCTTGCTGCCATATACTCGGCCTCTTGAGCTCCCTTCCCAATCTGTATCCATGAAGCCACATAGCTTGACCTCATCCAATCCATATCCCGATGTGCCTCTCTTGAGCCTGCACACATGCGACTCCACCAACTGCTGGTAACCAGTGGCATCCACTACCTCCACTGATGTAGCATCCTCCTTACTCCAACCTCTAGGAAGGAACGTAGTCTTCACATCCAACTGATGAATGTGCCACCCCATCTGCACCTCTTTGTAGATCCATCTCGAACCTACCACTAATTTCCCTTCCGGTCTAGGAACAATCTCCCATGCACTGTTTCTGACAATAGAATCATACTCTTCCACCATGGCGTCTACCCATGCGGGATCCTCCACAGCTTCCTCGAAGGAGGATGGCTCAGTCACAACACACTTGCTCATAAGAGCCATGTATCCAGTGTACCGATCAGGTGACTGTCTCTGCCTGCGTTGGGCTGTAGGTGGTACTACAACTTTCTCTGCATCTTGAGCCAGTCGCTCAGCTTCTGTCAAGCGCTTTCGCCCTCTGATGGTTGGCGCTGCATGAGTGGTCTCTTCCACTCCATGAACCTCGTTCTGTGGCTGATCCACGTCCTGAAGCTCATCCTTAGGAACTAATAGCTCCTCATTTGCATGCAAGTGTAGCTCCC